>QDEB01124438.1:6295-30002 GCA_004193795.1 Asbolus verrucosus | reverse complement strand
AGTTAAAGACTTCCATTTTATTCTTCTGTTTGTTTTTTCTTGTTGTTTGTTACTTCAACCATTTTATCGTTGCCAGTTTGTTTCGTTTCTGCTGAATCACACTCTCGTAATATTTCATATTTGTTTTTCTCAATTGAACCTACCATTATTCATCTTTCTGGTTCATTTTTTATGCTTAGCCATTTTGTCTGTATATTCTATTTGTNNTACTTCCCCATTTTTTTCATGTTTCATGTTTTAGTTGCGTTGTTAATTTTGTGACAATTAATTTACAACAGTGTCGACAATAGCAAGGACTGACAGAAAAAAAATTCTTTCATATCGATTGGGTGACAATTGATCGATGAGGAGGCATCAAAGAAGACGTAGGAATATCGAATAAAGACATTAATCACATATTCGATTCACAGCATACATAGAATGATTATGATATTGCTGTTGACTTTTACGAGTTTTACGATGTGTTTAATGCGCATAACAGTCACGGAATTGGTTTTATGGGATCGTAAACAAGTTGAACAGAGCGCATGTGCCGATAAGCTTGCCACCAAAAGTCTGCGATCTCAATGGCCACTTAAAACCTCGTAAAACAACGTCATGTCATTAAACTGTTGCTGATATTGAATTAGCCTCATCGGCTCTCTATTACTTTTACTATTACGCTAATTGTTCATTATTCACTGGTTTTATGGCGATTTAATTCGTGTTATTACCGTAATTGCTGTTATTTCATTTCGCCCACCAGGAAACATCGGCGGTTTTTTCTCTTGGCCAAGCATGTCTAATGGTTTAGATTGGTTACAGTTTAAGTAATGCTCAAGTACCAAAAATGTAATAACGATTTTGGAACATTGCAGCATAATTTTCAGAAAATTAAAGACAAATTTAAAAAAAATGTCGGCGAGCTTTTGCATTTTACAGTTTTAGTGATTTATTCGAGATGACAGCGACCGGTAGATTCTTACGTTATCGCACATTTTTGAAAGCTCAAAATATGAATGAATTTAGTTCCTATTGCGATCGCTAGATGACGCTACTCAAATTCGTTGGTCCTTACTCTTCTTGGCTTTGAACGTTTGACGTTTCTTTGACAGCTATGTCCATTTGTTATTGTTTTTTGGATTTTTATTACAGAAAACATGTGAGCAGTACGTTGTCTAGTAACATTACAATTACATTATTTTTTTTTATTTAATCTCATAAAATCTGAAGTGAAAAAAACATTCATATTAAAAAAAAATCTATTATTTTACGTTGTCTACTGTCAATGATAACCATTGTCTTTGTTTGTTGTTTAAAAAATCTATATATCTTGTCGTTTTCCTCCAAAGCTTTTTTATATTTTTCTTTCGAGGTGATTATTATATAAACAATGTTGGCTGCTTTGTTTCGTCTTTCAAAAAAGCTTATATGATCGATCGTCTTGTTTCAATGTTGATCCTTCTTCTTAATAACTGATGCGATTTTATAGTTGCACAATTTCCTTGAGATTTACTAAGACTCTCCGTTAAAAATCTAAATGAAACTTCACATGCACTAATCAACATGCAGTTTACGTAGAGTTCTTTAGCAATCAAAATGGAAGTAGTAAATTGTTATGAATTAAATAATTATGATAGAATCTGCAGGTGTATCATAATTTTTTTTAGGTCAAGATCTCTTTCACTGTAACTGTTGGGCAAATTAAGCTATTTACTAGCAGCATGAGAATTTATGTGGAAATAATTAATATAATAGGAACAAAATAATAACAACAGAGTAATAAACAACAAAACTTATCAATTTGTGAGAAAGTAGCTACTGTGAATGAAAAGAATAATGATACTGTATTTTTTTTATTTACACGTTTTATGCCGAAATCTTTTCGGCATGACGACCTTTTTAAATTTTACAAATTGATTGTTTTATTGCTGAACAGAAATAATGAATGCACATGAAATGAATATTAAGAATATATTTTGAGTCAAGTTTTTTTTTGTTTCAGGTAAGACCAATCAATTTCCAGCAAGGGTTTGTAAGTAGTCATTTAAAAAAATCGGTCTAATTAAAATTTAATTAAAAGTACAGCTCTTATTTTAAACACAGCTACATGGTAAAATAAAATAGTGAAGGGTCATAAATCGTAGCAATCTCCTGAAAATCAATCTGGGTTTATGTTTTATAAAATTATTGTTGGGTGTATAGCCCACTAGCCATCTTGCTTTTTTCCAAGCTTGTTGGTGGTAAGAGGGAGATAGGGCAAAAGTCGAGAGAAAATTACCAGAGATGGAGAAGCATGACTTGAGGCAAGGTATCAAAAAGCGTTGTTATTATAATAATAATCACATGCGCGAGTGGCGGGTCGACCATAAATCATTTTGCGATCCGCCTGCTCGGACGGTCACTCAGTTGACTGATTTATCGATCGAAATGTCGGCTTTCTTTTCCAACGGCGTTCTTGTTTTTGTCTGATTTTACTTTGCAAAGCTTAGCTGCAACAAAAAACAAAATAAATAAGATTAAATTGTTGGGAAAAAATGCCGATTTTTTTAACCCCGTCTTGGTCGTGACATTGGGATTGGTGCTAATGAAAGTTCCACCACAGACAACGCTGAAGCACTTGCTTTGTCCATGATCTTGACATCTACCCTTACCTTGCAATACAATGTTAATTTGCGTTTTTAATTATGCGGAATGAATAATATTATAATGATGGACTGGAATTTTTTGAATTTCGCGCGCCATCAGTTACTCGTTCCAAAAGAAAAAATACTCTACCGAATTTATTTATGGGCCAACCTATGTCTTTACACTCGTATGATATGAAGAACATTATAATCTATATTTATTAATCATGATCGTCGCAGGTGGGCAGAGGCTAGGCCCGAGCCACCCCTTGTTACGTGCCTGATCCTAATAATTTTTAATCCATGCTTAGAATGAATAGACCTAAACTTAAATTTATAATTTCAATTTTCTAATATTTTTATTTTTTATAAATGATAATACAACAGTTGTTATTACCTTGTAAAACAGTGTTTGACAACTTCCCTTTTTAACGTCCTTTTTTTTTAATAACTGCGTAAATCATACAACAATTGAAAGAAACTTGTAAATTTGGCAACATTTTATGGATAACTGAAACTACTTTAAAAATTTGTTAATATTCATTGATCAGAAAAAAAGTTACATTTTTTGAATCGTTTGTTACTAAACAAGCTTACGATTTTTCAAACAGCATCAAATCGTAGAATTATTGAAAGTAAAAAAAAATATTGTTTCAAAAAAAAATATTTCATTTTAAAAATTTTGCGTTGTGGTAAAATAGTGTTTGTGATACTTAATTTTCAGTAACAAACTTCTTTGGTACTTATCCTTTTGATGTGCCCTGCATAGTTTGTAATTTGGCATGAAGATTAGCGGATATTTTTTTTTATGTTTATATGAAATATTATCTTTTGTTTTAACATGATTTTTTATTTTAGTTTTATTTTTCTTGGAGTAGAATATTTTTCAAAATATCATGTTCAATTTCAAAACAATTGAATGAGACCGATAGAAAAACAAGCAGTTAATTTTATTTTTATTATGTGTGAACGAGAACAGTTTTTCAACCTTAGATTATTTAACTCTAAATTACAACTAATTGTCAACAATCTTTCAATTCTGAACAGCAAAATAATGTATTTAGATCCAGTGCTTTTCAGGGTTTAGTTCTTTAGGAATCTTTATCTTATTGAAAAATGTTATTTCCTTCTTATCGTAGTTCGCTGTTTTAAAAAAGCAATTTTCGGAGTGTGAATACAAAATGTTTAAAAATTTTTGAATGAAAGAAAATTGGTTAGTATTAACCCATATGGTAATATGATCATAATTAATTGCTGATTTCTATTACTGAAAATACTTTTTTATATCTTTCATGATGACTAATAAGATAAATGGTTGCAATATTTAAACCTCAATTGCTGGTAGAAAGACCATGAATTATCGTAATTATAGTGGAAGCATTAAAAAATGAAATTAATGAAAGACAAAAATGTTTTCTTAAATGTTTAATAAATTACTATTTTTACAACTGAAAACTATACAGTAAGCTGACCCTTTGACTCTGGACTTAACTCTAATGAACTTTCTTCCTTTCAGAGTTTTTTAATTATTATGTAAACAGTTTTTTCTTATCAGAGTGTTGATAGGATGATTTATTGAGAACTTATCAAACATCGTGTGTGGTCCACGGCGGTTCACCTGTCTGCGTACTTATTTCAAATTGTTATATAATGTTAATTAGATAAAAATATTCTAATTAATACACAAACTAGCATATTTTTTGTAGACATAGCCGTTCTTTTATTTTCCACCGTTTAATAGATAGCCAAAGCACAATGGCTGCTGTACGTGCACACAGTGGCAACAAAAATGTGCTACTAAACACCTATAATGAACATTACGGCACGCTTCATCAGGAAATGAGGAATTTAAATCGCTCATGGGTAAATGAAGTCCGACTATTTTCAAAGTGCTGATAATTTATCAACGTCTGAAACAGCCTGTGAGCGACCATTACTCTTACGGCCTCACACAAACGTGCTGATTGCTGCAAGAAACGATGTGGGAACATGGACGTCTGGACCAATTTCTTTCATTAGCGAATTTCTGGCGAATTCTTGCACAAACGCGACCTAAAAAAATCGAAATTATTACTTAAGATATTGATAACTGTACATACAACACTTCCAGTTTTTGTCTTTGCTGAACGAATGAATGTTGCAGACATTCTGATTTATAATAAGTAAACTATCTCTGTTACCAGTATATTTGTCACAGTCTTAGTAAATTAGCCGCAAATGAGACAAACTGCATAATTTATTGAGCGAACAATGGTGACGTTTCAATAGTGGCTGAACCCTCTTTAACATTATGAAAGGGTTTTATCTTCCGTAGCATGTATCATTTAAAAATAACAGGTGTGGAAGCACCATCTTCCAATAATGCATTATAATCTATTAAATGCAACCCACTATACACAAAGACTACCAAACAAGTTGTTGTCTTATGACTGAGCAAAGTTAGTACTTTGCTCCATCACGAGGACCATCAGTTTTTTATCAGTGGCGTCGGAGAGCACTCGATAAATGTATCCTCAAGCATTTTCTGTATACAGTAAATAATGTTTAACAGTTAAGGTTATTATGAACTAAATAATGTATAATTAGCTTATAGACTGTTACATTATCTTGTAATTAGGTTAAAAACATGCACTTAGAATGTAGACCTATAAATTAAAATAATAAAGTCAAAATTGAACGAGACTGGAATTTCAAAAGAATTTTGTTTACTGATTAGCTTTATTAATTGCATCGTATTGACAATTTTATGAGAAATTCCAAAGGTACGATTTGCAGTGTTGCAAAATTCTAAACATTTTCTTCTCACTGAATACTTAAGAATGAGTTTATTGAAGAATGAATATATATTTAATTATATCTATGCAAGTATTGTTTTACAAATTTCTTGATCAAAAGTTCGTAATTTATAAAAATATTTTTTGTAGCAATAACTGCAGCTTCTCAAATACATGGGACTGCAAAATTTATGAAAGTTGAGCGGTGCGGCAGGGGAGGAGCAAGTCGAAAACCAGTGAGAGTGGAACAAAGCTTACAAAACTAGCAAGGAATAATGACGTAAGGCAAAATTTATTCGACGCCACTGGCAGTGATTTTCGCCAGATTCGGCGCATATGCAGGAAAATTTTTTCCAGGTCGACGCTGAAAAAACCAGAACCGCGCAGGTTATTACCGCAATTAATTGCAAGTGGCGAAAATTGAAGGCTAAGGTATAACAGGTTACCCTTGAAGCTTAGTAAGAGGACATTCCACGTTATCTTTGCGAATAGTTCTTCGGTGAGACATTTAGACAAGTCGGCCAGGCATATGCAAACTACGATGTAAATCTTTTATTTGCGCGAGACTTGTTCTCAGCTATTCTTGCTCCCATATCATCTGCGGATTCTTGAAACGGCGGACAGCACAATGGACAGAGCGGTGTTCCGACGACACCCTGTAAACGATATCTGATTTGCCCATATCGCGATTTTGCGAAACATCCGTTCCGCTAAGCGTAAACCAACCGCGTTTTTATTGTTGGATAATTTCGCTCGACCCTGAGTCCAAAAAGACAGCTCGACTCCTGCCATAATTACTCCACCAACTCCATGTGCGACCCTGGAAATTTTTTCTCGTTTCTGAATCTGAATTATTACCTGTAATGATACGTACTTTAAATTGAAGTACATATAAGTATATATTATACAGTGCGTGATTTATGACATACCTGTGCCATTTGACATTTAATTAATCGGCTGCTGTTATATGTAATTTGCCAAATATGTAGAAAACATACATTTGTTTCCGGACCTGTGTTTCATGAATGTTTTTTTAATGAAGTGTTGGTACACTGCCCGTGGCGAAAATGGGTCGTGTTTACCAAAAGACGATATAATAATAGACAAAATTCGTCCTTTCGATCAACTGCTGATATGACGTGAAAATCTTCAGTGAGCACTTGATTACGTGCTGCTGTTCAATTGTACACGTAAGAAGCAATAAGGTATTTGTACAAAGTCAGCAATTTATTATACGATTGCCCACGCATGTGTTGCATTATTATGATAATAACGTGGAAGTGAACCTGCTGCATTGCTGTATCTTGAGTCAGTTCTTCGTTTGATGTCCATAGAACCGTCCAGCAGGGTGTTGGCAAGCGACGACAGATGACAGCTCAGCTTTTTCTTCATTGTCAAGGTGTACATTATTCGAATCTTTCTATTCTGAAATTACAGAAAAATGCCATTTAATATAGATTTACTTGTACTTTTCTTCATGGTGAAAAGGTCGAGAATAACTAAAATGGTTGTTTATTCGATTTTTATGTTAATTCCTTTAAATATTAATTAGATGAAGTTTAATACAAAGCAGAATCCCGCGGTGCAATTGTTAAGGTAATTGCAGTATGTTAATTTTGTTTACTGGTTAATTACACCAAGGAAGTGTTTTACATTCTCGAACCTGATAATTTATGAATTAAAGCTACAGGAAAATGATTAAATAAATTCATTGTTAACCGTAACCGCTAAAATAAAGCAATTATTATTGTTTTCGCCTTAAATTGCTGGCTGTCAGTAGAGTTGCGTCTTCATTGCTTTAACTATTTTCGTGTGCACAGAAAACATGGCTGCCCACAACTAATCTACTTAATGGCAGGTAGATAAACCCTACAATACCTGCGGGTGGTCCGATGGGTGGAACGAGGTATGTCTGACCAATGACTGTAGTTCTAAATTTTTCTCTACAATTCAAAGATCGTGGAACTAAATGCAAGTAAAATGATTGCCTGTTTTTTTGCAGTGATTTACGCGTAAACAGAATAACTTCCTTTTTAAATACGAAGTGAACAAAGGAATAAATTTCATTAATGAGCAAGTACATATTTTTATATCAAATTATTTGAATTATATGGCTATAGCAGAACAGACAACAAGCGTGTTTAATGAGACTCTTGATACATATCTACAAAAAATTATTATTGCTGACATCTGCTTTTTTCCCTCCCTTAGCTATATACAATTTTTCAATTTAACTCTTAAATGCTCATTATTATTATGATGAAAATGAACAAAATGGTATTGAGAAAGTTAAACTATAAGAGATATCTACAGAAATTAGTTAATTATCTCTACTAAATTTTGAACAAAAATAATCTTTCACTTTTGAGATTGATTGAGAAGAAGAGTAGAAGTTATTTTGTATAATTTTGGATTTGTTTTAATCATAATAAATCATAATCATGCTTTCAAGTATCACATATTTGAAAAGCAGACATATAAAATGAACTTACAGTTTTCATGAATCCACTATTTAGTGTGAAACTTTGAAATTAGTCTGGAGGTTTGTTGAAATAAGTGAAGATTAGTGAAATAATTTTAAATAATTGTATTTATATTTAAGTAAATATAAGAGATGTAAATAATAAATAAAACAGAATATAAATCAAAAAGCTTACCAATATAGATTATTACAGTAAACAGTAATTCCATTTTAAATTGTTTCCAATAATCACAGAAAAAATGAATAAATATTTATTGTGGTACAGTAAAATAATCAAGGTAAAATAACCCTATTTTATGGTGTTCGGATTTGATGACGTGATGCTTATAATTAGCTCATCATATATGTGTATACATGGTGGTGAAATTTAGCAATGGGGAGAATGCTGAGTTAGAAATAATTGAACGTCCTTAAAAAGTCAAGGTTGATCTGATAACATTTGAGTTTGGAATAGATAGACATGATTTTTACCTGATACAATTGTTGCAAAACAACAATGAATTTTTAGAGCTAAGTTCGTAAACCATCATTAAGGCATCTGCTCACGAGATAAGGCCTAATTCACTGCAACCCACTAATTTTGTTACTTTAAATGCAAGCCCAATTTAGGAATTTTGTGTTTCTATAAGGGAACCCACCTTTACATTGTAATAATACGTTCGAAGATAATTTATGGCGTAGCTGTTCTAGATTTTTTCCAATGGGTTTCCGAAGCCGGAAATGTACTGTTATGCTTGATAATAATTACAAAAATTGAGCAAACAATTTCAGACGCGCCGACGTAATTAATGGATTGTTCCAACATTTTGTATTTCGTACAAAGCCGAGGATAAACCGAACTTAAAAAAATCCGCTGAAAATAAATGTATTTCCGACGAGGCTGGCGGCAATTTCATGAATTATGATATCATAATTCAAGAAAAGAAAAGAACAGTTGGCAGGCCTAGTAGGTGGTTGTCCGGGCGGACGTCGGGACGCTACGATGACGCCGCGATGCGTTTTACGACCTGTTAGAAATGCGTCATCGCTTACAAGCCCAATATTTTTTTCAGCACTCGAAAATGATCGTAACTGCGTGAGAAAAATTGGCGTTATGGACACACTTTTTGAATTTTGGGCGCGGGCGATGTTATCGACCTCGCGCGGCCGAAGCTTCCAACTAAAAGTTCGGCGCTAGTTTCGGCGAGGACCGACAGATCGCGCGAGCGTCGGGGGTGAGTTTAAATTTCTCACGGTCGGACGGAATGTCAACAAACTGTTTCTTGATGAATAATTTCGAAGTTATATTGCTTGTAATTATGTTTTGAATAAATTTGGTTATTATTATAGTTTATTATGAGATTTATGTTCTTTTTTTATTTGTTTATTTTTCAGATAACTTCATTTCCGTGGATACTTAATTTTGGATTATCGGAAGTTCAGACTAAATCAATGGTGAGTTACTTATGCTAACACGACATTTCCATAATAGTGACACAAAAGCACATGTGATGTGCATTTTGCCTCTTTGGGAGTTTGTTGAGTGCGGGCAGTAATTAAGGACCCCTAAGCGAGGGGTGGCTAACACGAAAGCTTTTGGCAATTAGGCGTTTCAGTCCATAGTTTGATGGAAGCATTAGGACACGGTCTGCCGGTGTAAATTGTTGCGATAACATACAAGCTTTGTCGTTTATTTGCCTCATTATTTATTGCTAGTCGGGAATCCAAAATCCACTTTTAAGGGTTGAAACGCATAAATATATTGAATCAGTATATTAGCACATGCTGATTATGATAGGGGATGATTTCGGTTTATTTATAATTAACACGGAAATTCTAAATCAATTAAATTGCGGTTACAAATTTTTTTTCATGGAAATGGACGAACATGAAAATTTACTTTCATTTATGTGTGTTTTCGTCATTATTTCAGGACCAATTCCACCCTTCTAGTTCATACTGGGGACAATTTGAGTTACGTGTTTTCTTCTAACGAGTTCCGCCTTTTCCTTGTAGATACCCCACCATTTTCAGATACTTATACATTTATATTATAATTGTAAATTACAAGATTGATTTTGCAAATGAAGAAGTGTTTTATCGAAGTGTGCATGTATACGCTTTTAAAATTCAAATTTGCCAAATGAGACTGCCGAAATTTTAAATTCCGTGAATAAATTCTTGATAATCTACCGAGTGAATCGTGTTATAAATTCTGCATGTTCGAAAAATCACTTTTTTTGTGTTTTAGTTGCCTCCTAATGCAGTCCGGAGTGGCCGGCATTTTCCTTCCGGGATTCGAAGCGATTCGAGCAGAAGTCCCGACTAGGTTCTAAATATCAAGCGGCGAAATATCCCCCTTGGGGTTTTACCGCGATTTCATGCCGAAACTAATCGCCGATAACTTCTATGCGATTTATTCACTATTTCATAAATTTTAATGGGATTGAATTAGCTGCAAGATCATTTCGGACTTAGTTTTGTCTGGCTTCATTCAAGAGAAGATTTCTTACAGAATTACGTAATCGACCATCCTCAACTTGAACTTTAAATTGATCTTTCTTTGTATAAGGTCATCAGCGCATTTGTTATCACTACAATTAAAATCTGCATTCAAGAAAATCACTGAAAAAAGTTTGCCGGTTAGTCTATTGTTAGTTACACTTTGGATTTGAATTTTATAGTAAACACTCTGTATACTTTATAACTGTAAAATCTGAATTAATCGTTGAGATTAACAATAGTCAGTGACTTTATGAATGTGAAATAAATATAGAAGTGCTTATTTGTTCACTTATCTCTTTGCTAATCATAGCCAAAAAGCGTTTGTTTGAATAAGTAAATTGCATTTACACTGAAAATCGTCGGGAAGCTTGCAACGTGTTTTCTTGGAATAAAAGTTGATGTTTATGGATTCTGGGTTAAAAACAAATCTTTTATTTAAATAAAGTTTAGCATGCGTGGAACAATAATCAGACATGGTGAAGGCGCATATCAAATGATGTAACGTTTGTTTAACGTTTAAATTAATAAATTTCAAATTAATTTCAGTCAGGATGTAACAATTTAGATGATTGACATGATGTCGTTGCTTTTGATATTATCATTTATTTATTTTATAATTACAACAGGTGAGAGATCTAAATTAATACTGAAACTGTCTAGTTTTTACATTAATTTTTTAAATTTTGTTGTTAATGAAAGGAAAAATTTTAATTTTCTTTTTTACGTTGTACGATGTTTCTTGGCAGATTATGCGGGCGCTCTTTGTGCCAACATTATTATTTTTATATTGAGAATAAAATATCAATTAGCTAGTGCAGCTGCAGCTGTTAATCGTTTTTACGTTATGTCTTATTCTGAGAGATTTGTGATAATGATTTTCTTACCGCATTTTGTTGTCTGAACCATATTTCTGGATGACAAATATCGTCATCTTCATCTAGTTTTTGAATACCGCCAAACGAAGTGAAAGTTGCTATTCTGTAACGTCGGCATTTACGACCAGACCCCCTGAATAGGTCTAAACAATTTCCAGAATAGGTGAAAAAAATGGAAGAGAAAGTTTTTACAGCGTCGTAAAGATCATTTGAGTCTTTTGTATGAGCTTTGACTTGGGTTGAAATTGCGCAAGAGGAGCTTTTGTGACGACGTTGTGCACTCTTCGCTTTGTTATTTTTACACGACGAAATCGATTAGTGATTAGATCTTATTAAGTCAGTTTAGTGCAATATCTGAGTGGAGTTTTATTAATTTAGTGCCGCGTTTGCATGTATAAAGCCCGTCGATTATCATTATCACGTATGCAGATAATTGTAAATGCATCATTTACACAATCTGATATCGGAGACATGTAAACGTGTAGCTACCAAGACTAATTACAAGCAGCTTCGAATGTTGAATTTATTTGTTTGCCTACACCTACTCCAAAGGAGTTCTGTTTGTAGACTTATATGTGTACACTCAGTAGTTGTTATTACAATTTGCATGATACTATCAGCTGATTTATTGCAAACCCTATTTCATAATTATACTGCTACTTGCTTTATGAGACTTAATATTATAATGAATTATAATTATTTTTAAGCATTGTGTTCCGAGATAAATGTGAAAATACATGCCACTTTGAAAAATAAACAGCAAGTTTAAGTTTCAGGTTCAATAATATTTTTTTAACGGAAAAGATAGATTAGAGTTAGAATAAATATTTATTGCACTATAGGTGGAAAGGTAATTGTAATTTCTAGTAACCTTGCATTAAAATTTTTATTCACAAGATATTAAAACAATTTTCAACAATAATTTTCATTGATTATGTTTAAATACATTAATATATTTTTGATGTGTAAAGAGAAAATATTAAAATATTCAACTTCGATTCAAAGTTGATGGAACCAGCATTGGTGTTAATCTAATAGTAATCTCTTTTTTGGAAATCATCAAATGTTTCTTTGTACTGTGTTTTTTTCGCTGGTCTCTCATCTCTATCAGTCTAACCTTGTGTCCATCGAATCGAATCGAAAACTGTCATTAAAATAAAATTTAATGCATTGAGACTAAGAAGGAATTGATTTATATTGTATTTATATTAATGTTTAAACTAAAGTTTCTGATGTAATTCTGTATTATTTGTGTTTTATTACATTTTAATAATTACTTAGATTAAAACAAAATGTTGTATTCATTATTAACAATAAAATATTGCAAATTAGATGGAGGAAGTTATATGCAAATGCATGTACAATTTTTTTATAATAATATAGTTGTTACTTGCTTGAAATTTATTTAAATTTAAAATCTTAATTTTGACATCACCTTTTTAATTTTAAATTGTTAAATTAATGCATTACATAATACTCACAAAACTCGAAGAAATGGATGTAATATATAACCTTCAGTCTGGATAGCATTTTGTGTCTTGGTTTTGCATGTAACATATTATAATTTATTTTAATGTGTAAAATAATACACTAAGAATAATGTAATTTAGAAATTATTTATTATGACGGGTACACATGAAACTTTCACGGTTGTTTATGTAAAAATATTTGCACAAAAGCCAATTAACTGCCGCGATCTCAGTTTTACAAAAAGCTGTCCAATAGATTTAATTATGGTGCTACCATTCATTTCTTTTTATTGTTGTATGAAGAAAATTGCTGAATGAATCACGTTATTTTTAGGGGATGATTCAGAAATCACGATATAAATTTTATGCTAGATTATTAGAGTCGGACGAAATGTTAGGCGTTTCCCTCGAGATGACGCACGGGTCAACGATTGGATTCATGGTCTATCTATGTCTAGAGTGAAATTGGATATGCAACTGGATCTGTAGATCATGTACGATTTTAGCGAATTCTGTGATGGTGCAAATTACGGACTCGTTTTGTTCCAATAATTCTTATGCGGTCTGACGGAGTCGAAATGTGTATTACAAAGAAGGCCATTTCATCCCAAATAATACTACAAAATTAAAAATATTTGCATTTTAATTAATTTTAAACATGTGTGTCTTTAACGTCATCTAAATTAATAAATATGAATCTTGCTAATCTCAAAACTACCAATTTTGATTTTTTTATTTGAATGTAGAAGAATTTAATTCCAACAACATTTATAGAAAATGTTAGTAGGGTTTTAGGAAAAAAATTTGAACCGTAAAGCTGACACCCCTTCGTACGGTTTGAAATGTAAGCAGTCTGGAGCGAAAATGTTTTCTTCTATTCCCAATTCATCCAATAAGTGGTCCGATTCTGCGAAAGCCTGGGGGCGGTTTAATGATAAAGCAGCGAGGAAGGAAAACTATGATTGTCGGAAAAGTGGGGAAAGTAAGCGGCTATAAATAACAAAGCGTTTCTATTTGAGTTTCTCCACAAAGGACGAGAACAACTGCAATGAAGTAACGTATTAAGACAATGCTTAATTGTGGGAAAGCGGGAAGGGCAAATACTCGGTCAAGGGTAGTGTCCACGTTGTCCAGACAACCATACATGTGATTTACTTACATCAGATCCGGTTTCTGTGTACGGGCCAGTGGTTAAACACAAAAGGGGATCCATCAGTCGCTCCCTTGATCTTCCTTTTAGGAGAGCGCCTTGCGCCAACCCTCCCAAAAATGTATCATGGTGCCTAGTTTTGCGCAAAATGAATGTCTTTGCGAATAAATCAGCCCTGTGTACTAAATAGATTTATATATCATCGCGCAAAATCAATTACAGTCACTGTATAGACGCTGTAACATAAATGATGTCGATAAACATGCTTCTGTCCACACACCATAAATTAAGTTTTCCATAAATTTTGCGTGTTTTCGTTTCGGATCAACTTAATTCGTTTTATATAGCAAAACACAAATTATTGCAATATGAAATCGTTCCTCCTCGTCACACATTTCATTATCCGCATCGATCACGTCGCCGCATCTCTAATTTTTCCCAGATTAAATAGCTCTAATTTTACCCCGATTCAGTCCAACTTCTACTGGTCGAATTATCTTTAATTTCTCCATTAAATTAATTTCATCTTACTCTCGTAAAAATTATCATTTTCATTGAAACCGATATTAGCGCACGATGATGTATAGGTTGTGCATTTTGTATAAATAAGTAATTAAAAGTTGACAATAATAAATAATAAACCGGTTGCTAACAAGATATTAAATTATCATGAAAAAGGAAATTAATACCTTTAGAACTATATAAATCATGATGAATGACTAGCTCGATTCATTTATTTTTTTGAAGAAAACCGCCAACCATTAAGAAAGTATCAGAAATATTCTACTAAATTAATTAACGCGGCTATAACAAGTGACATTAATTAGCACCGACGGTTAATAAAAAATTTTTATACAATTTATCTCCGTTGCTCCTTTATTATGTACCTATATAATTTTCACTGAACTGCTTTATGTTAATTGTTATTAATTATGATATGCTAATTGACTTGGGCGAAATTTTTACCATTTGTTTAACTTTATCAGCATTTTTCAAATAATTACAATCAACACTAATTCAGATGTCTCAATACAAATGTATTTCCGTAATGGTGGATTTGAAAATTTTATTGAATCAAGTGGCAGATGGTTTAAACTAGTCACTCTGTATATGGCAACCGGATTTATTTCCTAGCACTGAACATCTGTTGCTTATTAAATGATACTGGTTTTTAAACACTACACCGACCAAATTTCAAAATTTTTGTTGCAGTGAATGGCTGTAAAGCGAAATTTTGAAGTTTTGTTCTTGTTGAGTTTTTTAAGTGGAAATTTTTAGGCCGAGTGAAAACTGAATGTCTTGAAAGTTTCAGATTTTTTATAAAAAAATTATCGGATGATGAGCCACATCTGGTTTATACGCCATATGTAGCACAAAGAATTTTTTCCTTGTAATTTATTAGGTTTCGTTTACATATTATGTTACTTTTCTCTTGCTTTTAAGTTATTTTCGTTATCTTTATTTTATGAGTATGTTTGTGGGTTGTTCAGTAAAATTTGGAACAAGAATTAATTTTTTAAAACTAATAGTCGAGTCGTTCTATCGGCGTTGCATTTTTTCGTATGAAATCACTAGAATTAAATTCGGTCGTACCAACTTTGGCTTGGTTTCTCTCACATTTTAGACCAATTAAATTTAGACCAAGTAAATTTAAACTTCCGATATGCAGGAACCATCAAATCGACAACTTGGTCCATTTTTATCAATAATTATTCAGTTCTAACAGCGACATATTTTTCGACACTAAAAAGTCATCTTCAAGTTAAAAGTTTTAAAGTTTTAACAAAATTGGAGTTAAATTGGAAAAATATTTAAAAATTGCATGGCTGTAAAAAATTGTATAAGATTAGATCGAAGTAAATGGGAACTTACCAAGTTAGAAAACAAAAAGTTCTTCAATTTTATAACGAAAAAAATTGAACTAAAATGAGCATCATGGACGAAGTAGTTTAAATAAAGATGTGTTGAACATTGGATTTTATTGAAATGGCTGGAAAAGGACGTGTAAGTTGCAGTATAGTTAGAATGGAGAGAAATGTAGGGAAGGAAGGTGTGTAGGGCGGGACATTTAAAAGTAATATGTAGAATTTTGAAAAAAATAATGAAAGCGTCAGTACCATTAGTGAATTTTTCTGAGAACTGAGACATTCTACAGAGTGACAGAGATTCTAAAAGTTCCCTTTTTTCGTTTCTGAAGATAAATGGAAAACGTTATGAAAATTTGGAAAAAGGTGATCTTCGAAAGTAGAGTTGGAATTCACTGCACGAGAATGTTCGTATTTCTCGATGTCTCTGTGATGGTCACTAAATTTTTTGTAGATTGCTAATCTGACTTTCTTTTTAACCATAATATTTTACTGCAAGTAACTTACTAGTATTTTGGTATAAATATAAGAGCAGTTTACACGAAGGAAGTGGAGTTTTTCATTTAAATTTTCACTGACGTCTTCTGGACTTTAGCCCAAAAATTTTGCACATATTCGTAACAAATACGTAGTTCCTGCAATTAAAGTGGTGATATTTGGTTGCACGTGTTTCGTTAGTGTATTTTAATTGTTGTGTGTCCTTTCACCATTAATATCCGTGTTCCACCATAATTAATTTAGTACAGGGTACACGCTTATGAATAATCGTCACAGCCATGATGAAGTAGTAAAATAATTATCTGCTTGCCGAATCCGTTGAAGTCTAATTTGTTCGGCGATTAAAGCGGAATTAAAGAAGCGCGCTGAAATATGTTGCCATGACAAAATCCATAATTGCCTGACAGGTAATTTCTTTCAAAAATAACATATCAGAAAATAACTTCAATTTTCGCAGTCGGTAATTTTCCGGTAGACGTGATATCGTGTCACAGGTCCATTAGTCGCCTTGCTATGCCGCCTGTGTCTCGGTAAGAGACACCCTGTGGTACCGGAATTACCTAGCTGATTACCAAATCAAACTCGTGTTCTGTGCCTGATACACAGCGCGATACACAATCTCCCTTGTAATTGTCTTATAACTTTCACTTCGGATGCAATAAAAATCCGTCGGATCGATACTTGCATCGATCGAAAGTGCCGCCACCATTTTGGCTGACGAACATGTGAACCCTCAATAATGTTCATGAAGAATGGCTTCTGTGCGAAGTTTGTGTTTATTTTGTCCCCTTCTCTCGCTAATGCTTGTCCTGAAAGGAATGTGTGCGCTTCCGTCTCTTTCGCTCTTGCAGACACCATCGAACTTTGTTCGCTACCCTCAAAGACCAACAAGCAGTTTCACTCGTCACCCCGAAACTGTCACGTGATCGTGCGCAGCTGTTCGGGTCATCATTGTGTTTTGCTTACCTACACATTTTTGAAAATGAGAAACTTTGCAAGGTATACAACCACTCCTTATAAGCTTCTTTGAGGATTTCATTGTTATTCAAACCTCATTTGTTCTAAATTATTTATACGATTAACAGAGAAATCAATTATGGGGTAATTCCACGATACTCCTTTTCTGGATTTTTCTAACAATTGGCGAAAACTTGCTTACGTTAGAAAAAAACCTGCAAAACACCAAGTCTAGAACATAAATTGTTAGGTTTTTTTTTTAATGATTTTGAGTTGTGTTGAAGCAGAATAAAATTGTTTTTATTTTGTATTTGTTGACTAGAAGCGTAACGTTACATTTGAATAATATATTCACACAAGTACAATTTTATATTGTTTCGATTGTCAATTTTAAAGATTACATTGTTTAAAAATAATGCTATACTGAAAGAGCATCGTTGGCGAGACGGTAATTTTGTACAGTATCATAGGGCAAAATAGGTTGTGATTGCCCGTTAATTTGTAAAAAGTATATTATAATCCCCTGAACTATGTATTAGAATGAGATATTTTTATTCTTAAAAGTTTACTTAATGCAAATATGTTTGCTATTTTGTTCTATTGAATTTATTACCAATGTATATACAAATATTTAAATATTTGTGAAGTATATATGTATTATACTTGTGCTAATAATGGGTGTTTCATTTTTTTTTATAACTTTTATAAAAAATGTAATTATAAAAGTAACAAGTAAAAGTGAGTATCGTATTGAATTGATATGGAATTACCTTATTGACTGTTATCAACCACTGATGAGGTTGCAAGGGCGCCGCGAACATAAATATTTCAAAACATTTACAAAGTTCCATAGAATCATCTTTTAAAGTATCATGACGAAGTTTTGGAGAACATTTTTTCTGGCTTGTTTCGCTTTAATTCTTTTAGAAGGCTTTTAATTTAATGACGTTGCTCATGGTGGAACAACAACAGATCGTTTTTCATACGGTAATGAGGGCATGCTCGAAACGTGGTTGTTACATGTTAGTTCTTTAATTTATCGCAGTTATCTAGGAGCTGATAAATTTCCTCAACTTTGACGTATCGATGAGTGACGAACATCTCTGGAGCGAGCGAGCGTTTAGAGAATGTAACCGAATCTGTGTCTAAAAAGAGCGATATAAATTTTCAATTTTCCAAATGTGCTGGGTGAAGATGAGCTGTTGGGTTTTATGAAGAGGGGTGAAGTGGGACGATCTCGGTTGGGTATTGATTTAGTAGCTGGCGGGCGTTCTAAGGCTTTGGTAGCAGATAGACAGGCAGGCATGACGCATTATATATGGCGGAGGAGACGAACTTTGGTGAGAGAGACAATGCGATTTCCTCCCACGCGGCTGAGAGGAATGCCATGTGTGTTTGGGAGAAGCAGCAACTCGCAAGGGAACCGTGATGTGAAAAAGACAGCTGGGCCTCGAACTTGTTCCGAAATGCAAACGAAAATAATTATTGGTTTCTTCCACGTCGAGCTCACCAGTGCCCTTCGTTATGCAGAAATTAGATTAAACATTTTTTGTGAAAATTCTTGTAAACTGCTTCATGCGCAAAATCCATCGCAACCCAATTATAAAGCGAATAATTGATGAAATTCTGGATGTGGAGTTGTGAGATCAAAATATGATACAGACACCTAATTCGGTCTATTGGTTATAGATTTACTATTTCACTTTCAAATTCAGCGTTGTAATCTTCGAAATAAATTATGTCGACGGCTACAAATATTGGAATTTGGTATATCTAAAAGAGTTCGCAGTTTTATCCATTTTGATTATCACTTACAACAAATTTTCTTGTACTGAAAATAATAAACAAACTTGTCAGTTTCAGAATACAAACTTATTATTAATCGAACCAATTCAGGACTGTTAATCCGAATCCAGTTTAAATTAGTTCTTCATTATAGCTTGATTGTAAGTGATTTTTAATATACCGTGTGCGGTGCATGAATCTGATTATCAATAAGTTGGCTTTAATAACAAGTTTTTATTTTATTGATTCATTAATCTTCTGTATAAACCGACGATGTTTAATTAAGTTCCACGAATATAAAAAATTCAGGTAATTTTTTGTCAGACAGATACGAAAAATATGAAACTGAAATTTTGTAATCGAAAATCTTTTAGTCAGTAGACAATAGACCACTATATAACTTATACGATAATCAGAAAACAAAGTATTTAGAGAGAATTTTAGAAATATGCTTGTAAGGAACCATAAGAATCTGCATGCAAAATTTCATTGAAATACTTATCTTATTTATTGCCTTACGTATTGTTACAATGGTTGATTTTTCCAAATTAATTTTTCAACAATGCAGTCCTCGTTTAAATTTTCCAATGAAAATAATGAAATTTAAAATACAATTATTGTAAAACTTTTTCTTTTTTAACTTGGTAAGTTTTAGTGTGCTGCGATTATTCAAATTCTAACTTGGAATAACTTTATACACCTAAGTGATTTTTAAATACTTTTCCAATTTAATTTTCATATATTTTGTTTACAGTTATTTAAACCCTTCAAGCTTCTAAAGTTGAAACATGTTGCTGTTATAATTGAATAATTGTTACTTATAAATATATGGTAAATTTTTAGGATTTTTCCTTCTTTTTGATTTTCTACACTACCACTTTAAGATGGATTTTTTAAAATTTAGCTTGTTATGTAGACGACTGCTGGATTTTGATAGTTTCACACTTTTTTTTTAATTTTAAGTGAAAGGTTGTTATTAAACATGAGTTCCTTATTTTTTAATTAAGTTTACTGTGATATTTACGGAATCTTTGGTGAAACTTTCAGTTTAATTCGTTATAACTTGAAGATTGTTCGTTAAAACGAACACAGTAATAACATTTTTGGCTGATGAATTTGCAGAAGTAATATCTATACTGGTGGACGCAATATTCATTTATGCAACATCATGGCTAATCAAAAAAAAGTCTGCGGTCGTCATGGATAATAGTGATTCGTTATATCAACTTATCGAATTCTTAGAGTAAAACATTATACCTTCATGAATTTATTAAAGATAATATCTCCCTCATAACTCGAATCGTAAAGTTGGTAGATATCAATAACATAGGTCAATTCATAGTTCTCGATTTAATTTTACTACAAAAGTTTAAATTATTTCCTCCAAGTTACTAGGTTCAAATGTAGTTTTCAACATAGAACTCAGTTATCAATTATTTGACTTTTGTGACTTACTGCTCTTACTACGGATATAACTATAACATTATTTACAACAGGCGTAACGCGCATTATTCGCCCATTACTGTCAATACTTATTATAATATTTTGTGTCGCTTTTTTACAACATGAATGGAATTGCCCCTAAATTCTGCTGCTTATCAATCAAAAAATTTATTTGTTAATGGATAATGGGATAATAATAGTTTAAACTTCTACAATAAATGTGGATTTATAACTTAAAATTTTTCTAGCACTGCGATAACGTATTCTGTTTTCATAATCAGCAACATAACCTACATGGTTTTTGCTAAATTACACAGTAATTATTTAAAACGTCTATAACAGCGATAGCTGTACCTTCTCGCATGGGCTCATTTGTTTCGCACACTTTCGGTTGAGAAGTAGAAACTGTACTTCATTTTGTATGAGAATTTGTTAGTTGAATTGTTACTTAAGGAGCGATGTTCAATAATTATCGCAAAAAATTCCACTTTTCTCGATTGTAAGACACTAATATTTTGCCAGAGGTGCATTTGAACCAGACAGCTTTTTCACCTCTGATTATAAATCAAAACCGTTTTGAAGAATGCGAAGAAAAACTCGGCAAATTGAAGTGGGCACCACAGAATTCGGTCGGAATTTAATGAGCCGACCGTATGATAATTGATCAGTGGCCAGTGCCGAGGTGCAAAAATGTTTTTGAGAAGGAACAAACGTAATTATTGTGTATCTGTTGCCCACCGGCCTGCGCCTATCTAATTGTTACAAGAGTTACAAGATTACAAGTAGTGGGTATTTATGTAAATCTCAGTTAATAAATTATTAAAACGAGGGGCTGTTGGTAATAAAACGCAGCAACACATTACTCCAAAGCCGCTGGATAACATTTTAACCTTATACCGTGGAACTGTTTACGTGCATTCGGTAATTTATCGCTGCATTTTTCTTCGGGAGCCAATACAGGATCATGTTTTTCTAGAACAATTCGATGATCGTTGCAAGAATAAAATTTTTAACGGTGAAGCAGCCAAGTCGATATTGTTTTCGGGGCGGAAGACGCAGCGTGAGAAATATTTCTTCCCGACTGACCTCTGCTCTAGAGATTTCGGGGAAAACAAAAACAAGACTTCACCAAACCGAGTCTTCGTTTATTTCCTAACATCAACATGTTTTGATGCTCTCTGGAACTAAGTTTTTAATTACAATAAAATGCAATCTAACTAATTACACGGTAGTTTCTGCGCCGACAGAGATTTTAAATTTAGATAAAACGCTGCCAAAATTTCGTTTTCCTGTGAGCCATAAATTAGAGTGTTTGGCTGACATGGAGTTCGGATTAATTCATCTCTTTCAGATTAACTGTAGTGAACTGACGTTGGCGTGAGGGTTTTTCATGAACGGAGAAACCGGCGCAAGGCTTCGCTCCAACATGAATCTCCAAATGAAATTATTATCACTGCTTTCAGCTGCTTTTAAATATTTTCGATGGCTCGGTCTTCCTTTCCCCCATATTTAATTAACGTACCCTGCGAGTACACTTGTAAACAACACTTACACGCGTTCAAATTCGATTACATATCATTACTGAAGAACAACATTAATGCTATTCGCTCATGAGAGCGTTGTGACCTTAGACGCCATTGTTAATGTTATCAGAACAATCCCAAACAATATCTGATTTTGAAATAAACACTTTAAGTGTTTGTAGTGTATATTAACTAAGACTGTTCGATGTTGGAAATTTGATATCGTTAAGCGACATAAGGGTATTATTGATATTAGGTCCATATTATAGTTATTTAGTATTATCGATATAACGACAATATCGACATCGAAATTACCAGTCCTATAATATTGTTATTTCAAGATCACGGCGTTTTACAGACGAATGACGTGTAGCTGCAACAATAAATAATCGAGGATGATGTCCACGGTTAGTTCTAATTGAATCATTCAGTCTTACCACTAATAAATCAATAAAGTAAATAATGTAATCATAAGCAAGCACAATATGTACGCCTATTCAGAGCGTTGTTTAATTCATGAACCTCGGTGGAAATGCGGATTGGCATCATCCAAGCTGCAACTTCAATCTGGCGAAGTCTCCGGTCTGAACGGAATGCTAATTCAATGTTTCTGAACCAAGCCGCTTCACCGGAACCGACGTATACGTTGCTTTTGTTTATTTTTTATCGCGATTTCTCATATCGGTATTTGTCAAATTCTTTCAGGGAGGTTATCGTACATCTACAGATTTGTCTGCTTTCTTTATTTTACACCAGTGATACACCGAAGAATTAATCACCGCGTTAATGACCTAAAAAAGGAGATAAATCAAATAACAAGTCCGATTTAAATACAAACGGAATAAACGTTTTCAAAACTATTTTCTTTTATTTATACTATTAGATAAGCGGCGATTATTACGATTTATAAAATCATGTATTAGCATATTTCTAATATATGTGCATACTCAACTAGTAGTTCTTTCAGCATTCATCGTCGATTCATTAATCATTTCTTGCTAAATTTAAATTAAATAAAAGATTGTAATAGTGATACTTAGCTATCTAATAACAGTATTAGTTTTTATTCCCCTAATTAGAACCAAATGAATTCTCACCAAATTATACGTACGCTCAAGCTATTCTTTTAGCTTGTACAAGACGCCAACATTGACACTGATGATGATAAATAAGATTAATGTGTGATAAATTCGCGCTTACTGTGCATGTTGTACATTTGAAGCGTGAAACCCGTTAAATATGTATTTCTAATAAAAAATTTTATTGTTTAATTTTACAGCAATTAGTAATGTGAAGTGTGTAATTTTTTTAACCTGACGGTTCTTGTACAGTCAACAATTAAAACTGAATTCATGCTATCAGTAACAAGCTGCGCTTCTTGTTGTTACTCCATGACGCTAATAGGAACGGTAATCAAACGAAAACCGGGTTTTCATTTATTCATGAAAATTAAGGTGCGGAAAGCATTATTTAAAGTTCCTCTGTAGCAACGCAGCCACTCCGCAAATATAAATAAGTGTTTCCGTGCTGCTTTCACCGGAAATGACATCAGCTCTCTTTACGTTTTGCACAGACTTGGTCGCTTCTCCTACCATTTTATCAAAAACACTCTGTATATACAGTATGATAATGTATACCTTATTATGTTTATATATAATACCATAAATAAAATAAATAAAAGTTATTAAAGATGGCCAAAGTATATAAACAATTAGGGATTAATAATTACTGATAATAACGATAACTGATTTTGATTCGATAATCCCTGAAGCTCCAGCGTAGGAAATGAATTTTTT
>QDEB01124407.1:0-21688 GCA_004193795.1 Asbolus verrucosus | reverse complement strand
CAGCTTTAATTTCGTTATAATTGCATATTTTATATGCATATTTACTTTTAAAATAATGTTAAGATAATTAGATAGGTATAACACAACAAAATGATTCACGTCATAACTGGTAGCACCGGTAATACAAAAATAAATAATACTTCAAGAGAAAGGAGAATATGTTCTTATATTACTGTTATTTGCGATCAGGAGAATAAAAAAAATTACTTTCCCTTTTTGAAATGGGTTTCGGGCACTTGAATAATAAAAATTGACAATGCAGTGACAGAATCAAATCAATCACTGTTGGCCAAACCAGCCCTCCCTTCATTAGACTGACTGACTGACATGTTGGGATTAAAACAATACCCCATTAATTAGCATCTACCTTTCCATTTTTTATCCAAACAAACATTGACATCTCCACCAGAGCAATTCGAGGGAATATTCTATTGTATTCGTTCATACATTTTACTTTCTACAAAAATTCTAAAGATGGGTTTAAATATAAATATAAATAAATTGCGGGAACGAGATTGTTGTTAAATTCTCCCCCGAATGAATTGTGGGAATTGGGATTAAATGATTTGATTTTATTCCTGACTGTTATGGAAACAATAATTTAAATTTTAGAATTTTCTCTATCAAGAAAGAGATCGTAATGTAGATACTTCGGTGGTTATCTTGACGTGTCATTATCGCGATAAAACCCACAATCTATGATAAATAAAAGTGAGTCATAATGTATAAACATGAGAACATATAAATAACCGCAAAATTGAGAAAATCGTTCATATTATGTAAGATCCTATTTTATGAGGATAAAATAGTATTTAATGCAAAAATTAGAGTTAAGGTATATAGTGACGTGTCATAAATTTTCAGAGCTCTACAAAGTATAACTTATACATGAATTATTATGTCTGGATTTAGAATATGACTGAAAGAATAACAATTTCAAATTTTACTTTCCTATAATTTCTAATTTTTCCTAGAAAGGTTTCATAATAATTTATAAAAAATTGTAGGTATGTGTATTTTAGATAATGGGTAATAAATTGTTACGTTACACTAATTTAAACAATAGAATGCGTCAGTATTTTAGACTGTTTTCTAAGCAATATTGTGGGAATTAAATTTAACTATCAGTACAATTCGCCATGAATGTACCGTAACGACTAACTATAATCTACATAATTATTTGCACGGTTGTTAAAGATTATTTTTGAAAATAAACTTGTCCATTTCCTACTTGCTTGTGAAATAGCGTGATTAATCATCATAAATATAATTTTTTTGTAACTTAAAATTCGAATAATGGAATGTGGCAGGCACAAAGGCTCTTACACTTTAGGTTACTTCAATAATTTTTGTTCATGTTCGTAAGTTCATTGGCCTTTTGTTTAATGCAATAGTACAACACATTTGAGTTTGACGATAATACTTTTATTTCAATTTTATTATGTGCAATTTTTTTGTGCAAGAGCATCAAACCCCGGTTAAGTTGAGCGCCATTATTGAAGAGTAGCGCTTTTGGTTTGTATGATGCCATTCTGAAAGCATTGGTACTGAAAATTATTTGATTATCTGTGCTCAAATAAGTAAAAAGTTTGAGTATAAAGAAATGGTTTAATAACAAAACAAATTTGTCAATAAAAACCCTATGTAATAATGATGCTGCGAGAATGAGAAATTTTCGTCACGGAAATAAATAATTGAGAAATAGAAAAAAAGTTAATTTCTAAAGTAAGTTTTTAGACTTTGCAGTTAAAGTGTGTAAATTGTGAATGTTCGCACGTGATTTGATTATAAATCCATAAATACCCACCTCAAGTAAATTAATCAATTTATTCTGCAATCATATCTGGAAAAAAACCGTAAAATACACTTTAATCAACTGACGTAGTATTAGGAATGACATTTTATTATAAAAATATTACGATTTTTTTTTTAATTTCTCTTATTTTAGACATCAATTATTTTATTACTTGACAATTCAATTAAGGTTAAAAAAATTATATCCAATGATAAATATAAAATATACAAACACTTTAAGGTAATTTGGGCGTTTTTGTTTGGGTGTATTGGTTGTTAATTGAATTTTTAAGTTCTATGATAGTTATTGTGATGTATTTTAGTTACCTGTTGCATTAAAATTCATTTAAAGTCGTTTAAAAACATTAAAAAAAATCCTCAGAAGGTAAATTTGAACAAACTTTCATTATCACATTGTGAAGAAAAGAGTGAAAATCTCGACATCTGATTGAAATGTGTCTTTGGAATTTGAGAATTTGTCGAGTTGAGAACAACACGACTTACTTTTCAAAATAATTGTAACACGACAAATAAATTTTAAAATGCTTAACACAGCGTGCAATAAAATGAATGGGAGCTACTAACTTAAAATTATGTAATTTTATAGACCTCTGAAATTTAAACTGTGATATGGGAACACGCTTTCTTATAAACATTTTTATAAATTATCTAATAGTTTTTTTGAACATTTAAATTTCCTTGTACTCCAAAATTGCACTCACCCTAACTTACCTTACTAATTAGTTTCACAATACTGAATGGTAATTCAAGCATGCTGCTGGTGGAAAACTAATTAAAAAACTGTTTTCATTTCACGATTCAAGCAAAACTCTTACAGGATATACGAAACTGTTTTATTATTATTTTTATAACATTAAAGAAGATGAAATATCTCTTTTTTTAATCGTTACCATTAAAGTTTAGTATATTTTATTTATTATAATTTATTTATGACAACTGTATGCCATCTTTAACTGCCATTGACTCTATTATAACAAATACATTGTGTATAAGATGCAGATACAAGTTTTAAAAAATCTGTAATTTGTCTCACTTCCATATCACATTAAAATGACATCGCTCCATTTATGATTATCATGGGTCCATTATCATTTTTTCCGTTGCTTTATATTCATATACTAGGACTTCCGTTTTTGTTTTGTGATAAAGAAGTTTAAATATTTTTAAAGAAAACTCGGCACACTTTTTACAGTTAAGTATTTTATTGAACTATTTTATTGAACTGATAACAACAGCTACATCTTGTTACAATTGAATAAAGTTTTTTATTATAAAATACTTTTTCATAAAAATAGCAAAAATCTGTTGTGCATAATTGCTTGGAGATGTTTATTTATTTGATTTATACCACATATTACTGCAAAGATTTTGACGAAAAGCACAAATTTCCAAAATCAATAGTTCTTTATTAAATTAATTATTTTTAAGACATTTTCTGTTAACTTTCATTGTCAGCTCACAGCAAAAATCGTCAAGACATTCCTTTTGATTGTAAATTATTTAAATTTGCACAAAAATTAGTTTGTTTCTGAAAGTTATTCATTACATAATAAATACAATTCAGTTCTGCACAGCGCTTAATAATGGGATACATTACAAAGTATCTTTTGTTGTTAAAGGTCTAACGCATCATCCTGCATAATTCTCTTTACAACAGTTCAACTGCACCTTTGACCTTCCAATTTTTAAAATTCTGTTCGTTGTTTATGGCTGCGTATTTTCTACTTAACTAACTGCAGGATTATTTGCATAAATATAACATTTAAACAAATCAAACCTTCCAACGATGCGTTTAATTTAATTTTTGTTAAAGTTTCAATGATCGCATTGAAGGGTGCTGTATCCGAAATCGGTTTCATCTGCCACGTTTAATTATAGCAGACGAAACAAAAACGCCATTTGAACCTGACATTTTCTTCTATATTTAAGTTTAATTTAAAATCACTGATCTGTAACTGTTTTATATTTTTTGAAACTGTAAATATCCACGTTTCACACGGTATTTTGTGGCTTTTAGACATCGACACCATCCAAACGTATAGAGGTCAAGCGATGGGTGACCTAGATCCTCACATATTCGCCGTAGCCGAAGAAGCGTATACTAAGTTAGAGAGAGAGCAAAGGGACCAAAGCATTATCGTATCTGGAGAAAGTGGAGCCGGTAAAACAGTCTCGGCAAAATACGCCATGAGATATTTCGCCACAGTCGGAGGAAGTGCCACTGAAACACAAATAGAAAAAAAAGTACTGGCCAGTAGTCCTATCATGGAAGTAATAAAGATAAATGAATTCGTTTCGTCTTTTTTACATCGATTATGTTCTAGGCTATAGGCAATGCGAAAACAACGAGAAACGATAACAGTTCCAGGTTTGGAAAGTTCATAGAACTTCAGTTTAACAAACAATTTCACATCAGCGGGGCTTCGATGAGAACTTATTTGTTGGAAAAATCCAGAGTTGTATTCCAGGCTCCGGACGAGCGAAATTATCATATTTTCTATCAGTTGTGCTCAGCAAGAGATCAAATGCCGCACTTGCAATTGGCTCATCAGGATAATTTCAACTATTTGAACCAAGGAGAAAGTCCCATTGTCGACGGAGTTGATGATTTAGAAACGTTTGAGGAAACCGTCAACGCGCTGACTGTTCTAGGTTTTAAAAAGTCTGAACAGAATGACATGTTCAAGGTTCTAGCTTCAGTTCTGCACTTGGGCAACATTAAATTTGTTGATTCTATAATATCCACTGAGAATGAACAGGATCAGGAAGGGTGCAGTATCTCTGTGAGTTTATTTTTGGGGAAAAAACTATCCATTATAAATAAAATTATTCTTTAATTCAGGATTCAGACAAGCATTTGAAAATTTTATCAGAACTGCTTCAGATCGATTTAGAAGATATGCAGCAATGGCTGTGTACACGAAAAATTGTCTCCATGAGGGAAGTTTTCCTTAAACCTATGACAGTAGAAGATGCTCAAGCTGCACGTGATGCTCTAGCTAAACATATTTATGCAGAACTCTTCAATTGGATTGTCTTAGTAATCAATAAAGCTCTCGAGTCTGACGTTCCTAGATATAAATTTATTGGAGTCCTTGATATTTATGGTTTTGAAACTTTCGAAATTAATTCATTCGAACAATTTTGTATTAATTACGCCAACGAGAAGTTACAGCAGCAGTTTAATTTACACGTCTTCAAATTGGAACAGGAAGAATACATCAAAGAGGGGATTGAATGGAAAATGATTGATTTTTATGATAATCAACCCTGCATCGACTTGATTGAAACTAAGTTAGGAATACTTGACTTACTAGACGAAGAATGTAGAGTAAGTTGTAAAATGTTGTTAAAATTGTTATTATTATTTTCAATTTAAGATGCCCAAAGGTACCGACGGTTCGTGGACCGAAAAGCTCTATTCGAAATGTGCGAAATATTCTCATTTCGGCAAAGCACGTTTCGGCTCTTCCGCCTTCACCATCAACCACTTCGCCGACAAGGTGCAATACGAAAGCAACGGTTTCCTTGAGAAGAATCGTGACACAGTTATCGAAGAACAGATCTCTGTGGTGAAGAAAAGCAAAAACGACTTGGTCCGTCGTCTCTTCGTCGACGAATCGCAAAAGTTAGCCGTACCAGGCGCCAAGTTGAAAGTGATTTCGGCAAAACCAGCGCCCCAAACACAAAAAACACACAAAAAGTCCGTCGGCTCCCAATTTAGAGATTCCCTTAACATGTTAATGACCACCTTGAACGCCACAACCCCACATTATGTTCGTTGCATCAAACCAAACGATTCCAAGACAGCGTTCGATTACAATCCTAAACGCGCCGTCCAGCAATTAAGAGCTTGCGGGGTTTTGGAGACCATCAGAATATCGGCAGCAGGTTTTCCGAGCCGCTGGACCTACGTCGACTTCTTCTACAGATATCGAGTTTTGTGCAAATTCAAGGATATCAACAGAAACGACATGCAGCTCACTTGCCAAAATATTCTGAAGCAGTACATCAAAAATTCGGACATGTTTCAGTTCGGCAAAACCAAAATATTTTTTAGAGCCGGACAAGTGGCTTATTTAGAAAAACTGAGAGCCGACAAATTAAAAGCGTGTTGTATCATGATGCAAAAGACAATTAGAGCGTTCATTTGGAGGAAAAAGTATTTGAAAATCAAACGCTGCGCCATCAATATTCAGCGGTACGGAAGGGGCTATTTGGCGAGGATTTTAGCTCAGAAACTGAGACGCGAAAGAGCCGCCAAAATTTTGCAGAAATATGTCAGAGGATGGGTGAAACGGGTGCAATATCAAAGACTCAGACGGTGCATTACAGGCATTCAAAGATACGCCAGAGGATATCTGGCCAGACTTAAATATCTACAATTAAGATACAATGCCAAGGCTCTAATAATCCAACGATATGTCAGAGGTTATTTGGCTCGGAAACGCTGTCAACACAAGAGGAGACAAATTGTTATCTGTCAAGCTGCCATCCGACGATTTTTGGCTCGAAGACAGTATAAAAAACTCAAAATTGAGGCTAGGTCTATCGAACACGTTAAGAAACTCAATAAAGGTTTGGAAAATAAGATCATCAGTCTCCAACAGAAAATTGATGACATTGCAAAGAACAACACAGAGTTAATTAGTTATAAGAATGAAGCCAACGAATTAAAGTAAGCATCTAACACCACATAAAATGATACACTCAAACGATTTGTTTCAGGAATAAATTAACAGCGTTCAAGGCAATGGAGGTTGAAATTAAAAACTTGAACGCGCTTCTTATAGAGAAAAACAAAACTATTGCCAAACTTGAAGAAGAAATAAAACTGGAAAAAGAAGAAAAAGCGGACCTGATTCACGAACAAGAAAAATACAGAGAAGAGACACAGAAACAACAACAACTTTGGACACAGGAAACAACGAAATTAAGAAAAGAACTCGACAACATCAACGAAATTGTAAAAATGAATCAAAAGGGCGCCGAAGAAAATCTTAAAGTAAGATTGGAAGAGGAGAAGATGTTGATTTTAAACGAACAAGATAGCGACAGGCAAGCTTATCAGAAACTTTTACAAGAATATCACTGCTTAGAGCAGCATTGCGAAGATTTAGAAAAGCAATTAAATAACCAAAGCCGGCACCAAAGCTCTCATACAAGAAATGTTAGCGATCTCAGCAGTATTGATAGTTTTATGATCAGCAGTGACGTACCGGAGGATCATGGTTACGGTTCTGTGAGATCCACGACGAGTTCAGGCTCACAAAGAGAAAAACTCGAAAATATCGATTGGAAGTGTGAAGGTAATATTTTATCATGTAAATAATAAATTAGTAGACCCCTCTGTACCCCATTGGGAAGTCCTCTGTTTGTCATTATCAGTCTTGCTTAGAGAAAAATAACAATAAAAAATGCGATAACGTTTAGTGCAACTTTTTCCGTTTTTGTTTTAATCTTATCTTTGTAAAAATGTCTTATCTTTAAAGTAATTATTGATATCTATTTAGGAACCGTAGAAAGTCAGACTCCTAGTACTAGTAGTAGTGACACTAAACATGAATCGGAAAACAATAAAGTTGATGTTGGTTTGGTTCTCAAACTCCAGCACAAACTTGCCGAAGTAGAGAGAGAAAAGACGCGAATGCAAAAACGTCTGGATGAATTGGATATGTCACCCAGAACCGAAAAAGCGGAAAACGCAGCACGTGATTCGATAAAAATTTCGGAACTTGAACTAGTTAATTCCAATTTGAAAGCACAACTAATGGAGTTGCAAAATAGTATAATTGAAGGAACGGGAAGTTCTAAAATACACGAACAGTTACAATTACTCCAAGGTGAACTCGATAGAAAAACCGAAGAAATAATTCAACTGAAAAGTGTCTTAGCTAATCAAACTAACAGTATGAAATCAATAGTTAACTCTAACAACAGAATAGGTATTTGTGGACTTTATTTATTTATTTTTTTTACCTTAAAATATTCTTGTAGGAGCCTATATCAATGAAGATGGAGAATTGGCTTTAGCTTACGAAACTCAAAAAACTATTAACAAACAGCTCGAGCTCGAGCTGCAAGATGAGAAATCAAAATATAAAGCTCACGAAAGAGAGTATAAATTAGAAATAGAAAAATTAAGGGAAGACAATGAAAGGCAACAACGATTGTTATCGGCAAACTTGACAAATACGCCGCAGACGCAAAGTGAAGCTTTCATGCAGCACGAAATCACAAGATTAACGACTGAAAATCTAGATCTTCATGACAAAAATGACACTTTAGCGGAAAATGTACGTAAACTGAAAAAACAAGTAAAAATGTTGGCGAAGAAATTAAAAGAAGCCGGTTTAGATCTGGATGACAACATGAACGATATCGACCCTGAGCCCAATAATAAAATGAATGTGAACAAACACACTAGGGCTTTACCTTCCATTAGAAAGAAGGAACGAGACTATTTGGGTATGTTCTGTTATCCTAGCGGTGAAGAAAATACGATAATGAGACAGTTGGTTATTGGTAAGTAATCTTTCTTATTTTAGACTTTTTTTTTGACAAGTTGTGTTGTAGAACTGAAGCCTAGAACTGCCGTCACTTTACTGCCAGGCCTTCCAGCCTACATAGTTTTTATGTGTATTAGACACACCGATTATGTCAACGATGAAGATAAAGTGAAGGCACTGTTATCTGCTTTTACAAATTCAGTGAAAAAAGTCATCAGAAAACGGCACGAAGATTTCGAAACTACTGTTTTATGGCTGTCAAATACTTTGAGATTACTTCACAACATGAAACAATACAGTGGCGACAGAGCTTTCCAACAAAAGAATACAGCGAAGCAAAACGACCAATGTTTAAGAAATTTCGATTTGTCTGAGTACAGACAAGTTCTTTCTGATATTGCGGTCTGGATCTACCAAGGACTTATCAGGAATTTCGCCGAGAAAGTCCAACAGCTTATAGTACCAGCAATTTTAGAACACGAGGAAATCCCCGGGATTAGCGGGAATAAACCGAGTGGCTTCAGAGGTAGAAGTAGTAGTGTAGCGACTAGCCCAGAACTAAATCAAAAACCCACCACAGCTCTTCTTCAAGAACTCACAAACCATCACAAAGTGAGTTTGAATGTTTGGGGCCAAAGCGAATGCTATAAATTTACTTTCAGATCTTAACTTTCTATGGTGTTGATCCTGAAGTAATTTCGCAAATATTCAAGCAAATATTCTATTTCCTCTGCGCATCAAGTCTCAACAATTTGCTTCTGCGCAAGGAATTATGTCATTGGTCCAAAGGCTTCCAAATTCGTCACAATTTGTCACATTTTGAAATGTGGACGCGCGAAAAAGGCCTCGATGTATGTAGTTTCAGCGGAGCAGCCACAATTTTTAACAATCTTTTGCAGGAATCGGCCATACAAGCAACTTTACAGCCTATCATTCAAGCCGCACATTTGTTACAAGCCAGAAAAACGGAGGAGGATGTCGCGAGTGTTTGTGAAATGTGCAGCTCGCTCACACCCTTGCAAATTTGTAAAATATTAAATTTATATACTCCGGTAGACGAGTTTGAGCAAAGGGTGCCTGTTTCGTTTATCAGAAAAGTCCAGGCCAAACTACAAGAAAGGCCTCAGAGTCAAGATCAAGTATGATTTTATTTGTGTTGCCACCATTCTAATCTAAATGAGTCGATTTTTTTCAGGCATTATTGATGGATGTAAAATACAATTTCCCTGTGAGATTCCCCTTCAACCCGTCAGTGATATGTTTAGAAGATATTGAGGTTCCAGAAATTTTAAAATTACCTCAGTTAGAGAAGATATAATTTTATATTTTAAAAAAATTATTAGTTAGTGTTTACATAAACGAAAATCGTCAGCATGGTTGACGGTACATATTTTTTTAGAAATCATTCCTTTTATATTGTGATTATAGAATTGTTGTGCCTCCATTTTGAGTGTATTATTTATTTTTTTTTGTATATAAGTTTTTGTAAATTTTTTGTAGAAATTAGTGCCATTTTGTTTGGAAATTATGCAGCTAACATTACACATAGAGAGTCAATTTCTTGAAATACTATGCTAAATATAATATAAGTATTATATCATTACTGTAAATTACTGTAAAGCAATAGTGCAAGCAAACTAAGCAGAAATGATAATGTGATTGAATTGCATTAGTGATTTAATTATATTTTATTACAAACATATCTTTTTAGTACAATCCTGTTTTAAGCGCTTTATGATGTGCTTTTGACTTTGATTGATTGTATAAAAGAAAAACATAGCTTCTACAATTTTATATACAAACTTCCGAATTTATAATGGTCCACTGTGTATTATATTGCCGATAATATATTTTATTGCACTCTTATTAGGACAATAATAAAATTTCAATCATTTTTCCAGATGTAATCCAGTCTAACCTTATATAAAATTGTAGCAGAATTAGAGTAGTTACCCTTAAAAAGTATTATGATAAATTCTCGTTAATATTAAAGAAATTTAGAAATTGTTATTGATTGGTGATATTTTATTGTCAGTTAAAGAATGTTCCATAGTTTAATTCTAGGGAAAAATGACTGTGTAAACTATGAAATAGACGCTCATTAAAACTGAAAAAGAATTTTCGTACTCATAACCTCAAAACAGGTATTTTACGATTGTTCTCGACCCATGGAAAAACGCATTTCTCGCACTACCGTGCTTTTTACTTTGCCAGAGAAACTGGGGGAATTGCGCTGTGCGGTTGATATTATGACAAAATAAAAAACATCAAAGGCTCGTGTCAAACGTAAACTAAGAGTGGAATCCCAACGATACTTACACAATAAATCAGGAAATGAGGAAGTAAACTCAATGTTGCTTCCTTTGCTGCTTCCTCGATTCCAGGTGGTGTCAAAGATTCTTGGGAATCGTTCACTTTTTACAAAATTTTATTAATGGTGGCACAATTTTTCAAATTTGAAACCATAGCAACGTTGTACCAAATGCGAGCAATGCTACCAACTCAGTAAATAGTANNTTTTTAAATAATTTTGAGTTATGCATTACAAAAAACCTTGTACCTAATTTTTCGGGAAAACTTTTCCTGTAAGTGTTCATGCGGGAAAATTAATTTCCCGAACACGTTAGGTAAATAACTATCATTTTCTCTTCCGTTTTACATCCACCAACTTTAAAATTGCCGCCTCGAACTCTGCCGGTATATTGCGACGCGGAACGCCAACATCGTGTTTTTGAACATAACCTAATTTCCTGTTTGCGTTTGATTTTGCTGTTAGCGGCTACATCGTACCACGTGCAATTTAATTAAAGAAGGTAAGCACATTTTTTTTAAATTGATACACTGAATGTAATTAAATCACAAATAAATCGCTGCACAGCATTCGAGATGGTGAATCCAAATGTGAAAACCCCAAATAAAAAAAGAAAAAGCCTCCCCAATGTTGAAGGTAATGAAGAAACGCCCAAGAAAACCAAACTTAATGAGAGTTTGAAAACTCCTGGGAAAAATAATAAAACACCCAACCCTGCTAAAACACCGAAAAAAGGCGCTGAACCAAGTCCGAAGCCAACTGCGGCGAAAAATCAAAATAAAAAAAATCCAGCTAAACAAGACAACAAAAAGAATAAAAAGCCAAATGAATCTGGAGACGGCAGCACCTCGCCGAAGGAATTAAAAAAGTTTGCTGGAACTTCCAAACTCGAACAGACTAAAGATCAGAAAGAAGCGCAAGACAAATCAGAAAAAAAGAAGCACAGGCGACGAGGGCAGTTTATCACTATTAAAGAAAAAGTTATGAGTGGTGAGAAAGAAGCACTGAAAGAACTTGATTTGAGAATTAAAGCTATTGAAAGTCGCAGCACAGTGACCAAAACAGCGAAAAGGAAACTAAAATTGTTACAAAAGCTGAAAAAAGTAGCGCAAGGAGAGGAAATAGTACCGTTATCTGACTCGCAAAAGAGAAGGCAAAGGAAAAATGAAGCTAAAGCGAAGCATTCAGGACCAAAAAAAGAAGGCGAGCAAAAGCAAACAAAACAAGGTAATCAACAGAAACAAAAAGCGAAAGTAGCGGCAGTTGTAAAAGACGAGGAGGGTGACATAAATGAATCAAGTGAATCCTCCGATTATGAAGTCGATGCGGAAGTTAAACCTGGTAAAATCATAAAAACGGAAGAAACTGTTGAAGAGGAAGAATCCAGCGATGAAGACGAGGAGGCGAGTGGCGAGGAGGAGGAAGCTAGCGGTGAAGAGGAAGAGAGTGGCGAGGAGGAAGAAGGAGAAAATGAGGACGAGGAAGACTCAGAAGAAGGTTCTGAAGAAGAAGAGGAAGATGTAGCAGAAAATAAGAAAGGTAAGAATCCACAAGCTAAACAAGCTAAAACTCCAAACGTACAAGAATTGCAAGAAAATAAAATCATAAACAAGGGTCAAAAACGGTATGTTGTTTTCGTGGGTAATCTTCCTTATGACGCGACTCAACAAGAAATTTCAGAACACTTTAAAAAAGCTGGACAAGTCCGACACATTCGCATTCCTAATGATAAAAAAACTAATAAACCTAGAGGTTTTGCTTATGTTGAATTTACTAATGAAATAGATTATCAAAAGGGTTTATCTTTACATCATACTTCTATTAAAGGGCGTCGCATTAATGTTCTCTACACTCAAGGAGGGAAAAAGAAAGGCCAAGAAAAAAAGAACGAAGTTAAAGCAAAAAATTTTAAATTGCAAGCCATGAGGAAACAAGGCCAGTTAGCAGGGAGCGTTAAAGAGAATCAGAAAAGGTCTGCCAGAAGGGCCAAAAAGAACGCCATGAAGACTTCTGTCAACGGTTCAAATGCTTAGTTGTTAATTTTTTACTAACGTAAGAGTTGTACTTTGAACTCTTTGTCAGTCTGTGTAAGGTTGCGTCTATAATAAATAAGTATACAGATTAAATTCACATTTTATTATTTTGTACACTCAATATAGTAATTATTTCAGTTATCAAAGAAATCTTAACAACATGAAGTGCTATAGTTAAACACTTAAAATATTTAAAAATTGGTGCTAAATTATAAACCTGTGGAAGTGCTATTGCCCTTGTAACATTTCTTTGATAAATATATCACAGTGTTGCCTTTTGAGTTTTTAACATGTTTAAAAGTGCAAAAATGTCGAAAAGGCACTAACTACATTTAAAAACCAGTCTTTGTAGAGGTTTAGTTAAAATATAGATTCGAAATGTAGCGAGTAAGTTAAAGTCCCTCATCTGATGAATTTTTGATATAACATTATCACCAGAGAAAATTGATTTGTTTAGATGTGGCACTGCAGTACTTATTGTAGATCATTCTTAGAAACAGAAACCACCCTAAGGCACTACAACAATTTTTAGTGATATGTTGAAAAAATATGGTGTTTATTCTTCATTATCTAAAAAGGAATGTATGGCATTTCTCAATTCTTGATTGTAGGTGTATTCAGTGTTGACTAAAATTTCATTGGTCAAAGGACTCGTGTATTTCCCTGACATGAACCATTCACAGATGGCGTTCTTTTCATAAGTGAACCCATCACTGCAAGTCACAGGTTCTCTCATGATTTCGTGAGTGATGGGACATAGAAATTCGTGCGGAATTTCACGACTTCCTGTCTTTGAAATATGCAACTCATCTTGTTTCAACCAGCGAATTTCTTTGCTGAGCTTCGCACGTTGATTCTCATCTAGAAATTAATGATAAAACAGTTAATGCAAAAAATATGGNNATTGGTCCAATCTATGAGAGCTTTGGTTCTACACTTGATTTTATTGGCCACTATAGTCCTGAATACCTACAATTTGCATCGATCTAGTGTCAAAGATTCAAATTTGGCAGTTCTGAAACAAACCAGTTGCTGCGGCAGCTTCCACAGCCATAAAGTTTTATCTATACAGCCTGTAGCTAATAATGAACAATCGCAACTGAAGGCACATGCCGTAACAATCGAATCGTGATCGAGCACGTAAAGGCATTCAGCACTATAAACCGACCAAATCCTTGCTTGCCGGTCTGTTGCTGTCGAACAAATAATTTCGCTCACATTCGGAGAAAATCTCACGCAAATGACGTTGCCTCCATGTCCTTGCAAGGAACGCCACACTTTGACTTCGAGTTCGTCAAACTCCAGTTCGTGATGTTTCTGCAACAGCAACAACATTCACTTGTGAATACACGAAATGCGAACTTACTCTAGGCACAGAAATTCTCCAGAGTTTCACGAGACTGTCATTCCCGCAAGTACCGAGAAGATAGGACTGAACGTCGACAATATTATTGGGTACGGGATCCAAATTTTGTGAAAAATCGCAACTCTGTATGCCATAATCGTGAGCATACTCTTTAACGAAGATGGTTCCATGAGTCTCGGTTTTCCATAATCTAAAGTCCGCATTGGTCGATGTTGTAGCGATGATGACACCATCTGGCGTGAAACTAGCCGAAGTAACAGCGTCCAAGTGGCCTTCCAGAGTACTAATAGGACTTGATTATAAATTTGAAGACCAAACGATAGTGGACTTACGCAATCTCTTCTGTACTGTTGGCATCCCAGATGGTCGCTTTTTCGTCATCACCGGCGGTTATCAGAAGCGTGCCATCGGGAGAAAACCGACACACCTTTATCCCTAAACTATTTTCAGGTAAAGTTGCTATTTTCTCTCCTGTCTGTAATAGGTGCATTTTTGGTGTTTTTTAAAGAGAATTTATTTTATACCTCTGAATTCCAAAGGTTGGTACAACCATCTAGAGAACACGATGCTAATTTGCTACCGTCTCGAGAAAATTCAACGTAGTTTACTGGATATGTGTGACCTTCCAACGGCGACCACGAGATTTCTTCTGCGTTATTATTCTCTTCTGCCACTCTAAACAGTCTCACCATTTTGTCTCTGAAATTCGTCTGTGAAGTTTATTTTGCTTAAAACTGAACATTATTACGTTACCCTGAACCCGTGACAAGTACTCCGTTGTTATTGAAAGAACAACAGTTGATCGCTCCATCTGCAATGTCATCTATTTTTTCCAAAATTTTCACCTCGTTATCGTTAGTTTCCGCATTTCTCATTAACTGCAGTTCTGGAATGGCGCCAAAACCGTTTTGCGACAAACGATGCGATTTAACCAATTCAGAATCTTTGGTCACTGCACCGGTCAAATCCCATATCAAAACCAGTTTGTCATTCGAACCTGTGGAACCTTCAAATAAAAACACATCCACAATAGTGCCTACTCTACCATCAACATCCATGACAGACTTACCAGAAGCTACTAATAGCGAATCTTTAGAGATGGCCACGCAATTGACGTACCTATTATGGCCCTCGAGCNNCGAATGCAGGTAACTGAAGAAGTGTGACCATCGTAGCTGTCCCGATATTCCACCGAAACTTCGTTGATGCCGCCGTTTTTATGTTTTGGGGTCGATTTCGACATTATTGTCCAAATTTTAATTTCGTTGCTGTTGCCGCTGGTGGCCATTGTATAATATTTCACCAAAGGATCGTCTTCTGTGTGATTAAAAGTGGTAAGAAAACTTCAAAATAAGATTCTTCTACCTACCATCTACAGAAATTATTTTATTGATGTCAACGCAAAACACGCCCAAGTCGTGGGCGTTGTCAAATCTGGCAATCGGATTACAGACCGTATCTGAAGTAGTATCTACTAGATCCTGTACGTACCAAACTCTTACAACTTCCAAGGAGCAAGCGCTTACTAAGTATTGTGAATCAGGTGTAAATGCAAGAGATTGAGTTGTGCCTTCGTGCTCAAAAATCGTTCTGAAATTGATAATAAACGGGCAAATATCAGTTTGACATGACGTTTTTCAAACAGAAGAATTTTTAGTCTGCGATCGGCGTCGACAGTTCGACAGCAATAAGGTACATGTGAAAAAATGGTTGCAAAGGCAAAGATGATCAGCAAATGAGTCATCTGTAATGTTAATTATTTAAACAAACCACTCATAAATGAATCGATAACTTTACTGATATTTGCTTTAATTTCTTTCCCTTTTCACAGAGGCAAATCTAACGATGTGAAAGCATTTTCGTTCTTTCCTTATATAAGTTTAACAACTACGCCAGTTAAATGCAATTAATTGGGCCTTTAAACTTGTTTAAAAGCAAATTAAATAGATGTAAAATGCGGCAAATCAAACTAATTTAACCACAAGCGAAACAACCTAAACCGTTTGATAATAAGTTAAGGAAGTGAATAAAAGTGGGGCCGGAATCAGTTAAAGGAAATTAAGATTTATAACAAGTCCTAGGGCTTGAACAGTGATTTTCGATTAATGTAAATCAAATTAATTAAAAGCGGATCAGCCAAGTCTCGTAAAATTCACATTAGATCTGGCGCAACACAAACGCTTATATTTGGTTTCAAAAGTGGTTCAAATAAAACTAAACGTTTTTGATTTATCGATGGTGATAAACGTAAACTAAATTTTAACCAAAAAGTAGCGAGCACAAAGCAAATAAGTTTTCTGTTTACAAACCATGGAATTTTATCAATATTTGTTTTCATTTCAATGCCACTGATCCGTGAACAAGTACAAGGACAAGTTCAAGTTGACGCCTCAAGTTTAATATAAATAAATTATGATAATGACTTACTCTATTTTCCAAAATTTTTAAATAATTAAAATTTCAGCTGAAATTCCGATTCAGCGTGCTGTGAATAAATAACTTTGAAAAGTTCGAACATAAAAGTTTAAAATAATCAATTTTGGTGGATGCGCCGGGGTGATGCCGCCAATATCAATTTCGTTTAAACCGACGTTAATATTTAATCGACACGAAATGATTCTAGGACACGTCTATGAACAATTAATTACCTTATCAAACTCCTGTGGACCAAATCCCAGATGCACACAGCGCCATTATCCCCTGCCGTGACCAAAATAGAACTGTCAGGAGCAAATCTATAGATTGAATATTAAAAAAGGTCGTCTCAACGTAAAATTGGCAACATCGTCACCTGCAAACTCTGATGGCATCTCCGTTTACTTGAACCATCGTATAGAGTTTTACACCCGAATGGAGGTTCCATAAAACGGCAGTCCCATCAACTGAGGCCGTGGCCAGCATCGCTCCTTGTGGGGACACCCTCACACAAGTGACTTGGTACTTGTGCCCCCTTAAAGGAGAATCGGACCTCTCCACATACCCAGATCCCGGGATCCAGTCCCATATTCGAACAGTTTTGTCGCTAAAGTGAAACATGTGAAAGAATTAAATGGATGAGTAATTGTATCATACCTGGATCCAGTTATCAAAGTATAATCCGAGGTAAAATCACATGTTGTAACGTCGCTTCTGTGGCCAGTTAAGCTCTGAATTACTTTTATATCACTTTCACTAACTGACATTTTTTGCTGTAACAAAAGTCAAGTATTATTACTTCATCGCGAGGTTTATATATTCAGAATTTTATTTTCAGCCATTGTCAATAACATCTTCGTTAATGGCAGCCAGTTATTATTTTTGGGATGAAAATCGTTTTGTTGATGACAAGTAGAAGGTCAGCAGATATCGATTTGATATCTACATTTATGTGGAGGGAGTAATAGAAAATGTTATTGCACGTGACTGATAGGATTTATTATTCAGAAAGGTAAAATATAGAGTACATTTGCTTCAATTGATTGATTTTGTTGGCATGAAGGCTGAAAGTAATAAACATTTTCTGGAGCCTTTGTTTTAATGAAAGCAAATTGGATTTGTAAAAAACCGCAACATATCATGGAAGTTACAGGTCATAAAAGTTTTAAATCACTATAATGTCACAGTAATCATTCTCCTTCATAACTTTTCCGAGCCATTACAGTTTGTTATAAAGTATTTCTTAATCGCAAAGCAATATTCATTATGACTCTTGAGTTCTGAAGTAAGCAGATAATTTAATAAATGGGATCGTTATATACCACACAATCGATAAATTCGACTGGATTATTATTATCCTTCATAACATTATGATAAACACTTTAGAAATAACGAATGTATCGGAAACAATGATTTGTTAAAAAAGATTTGATTACGAACACCCCGGAAAAATAATTTTCACATGCAAGTATGTGGCTGCAATATGAAATAATTTTTTTCATTTCACTGTAAGTTGCCTCGATTTCACGCAAACTTTTCCCTGTTGTAAGGATTGCAGCGTCCCGCCTTATAGGATTTGGTAAGAGTTCTAAACAATCTACAAATGAACCGTCAAACTTTGGCAAATGGATAATGTGAAAAAATGAAAAATGTGTAATAACGTTTGCTTACCAAATTTTCATTTCATTTTTTTTAATGAAAAATGCGTATTTAAATAGACATAACGATTCAGTTAGTAACATTTATCAAATTATTAAACAAATAAGAGGGACCACCAAATTAACGGACTAAAAAAAATCATGTGAGCCACTATACGACGTAATGTAAACACTGACACATGATTACTTTTNNCAAAAATGCAACAGTAAATTATAATCACAATTTTTTGAAGATACTGTAGACTTATCTTCAATGTATGACGTACAATTTCTGATAATTCCGAACTTTGCCTTCGATGGGTGACAACCCCCTTTAAATCAAATTCAAAAGAATTAATTATTATCAGTCACAGCTAAGATTAATCAATACAGTTTAATTATGAATTGTGATTTTGTCGCCTTTGTTCTCTAATCCACAATAGATTTACATTTTATCGATTACACTTGTAGCTGAAGATTATGAATTTTTAATATGTAATACCAGTACGATCAATTTGAAAAAATAATATTTTTAAGGTGAAATAATATTGTTGTGCACTAATTAATATACATCCATTTATATTATAAAGGCGTGGTCGTCGAGTTAATTAATACTTAATGTACTGACATGACGATATCATCAAGGGTATTAGTTTCATTTTATTTGATTAATTACTTCACGATTAAAAAAATCCAATGTGACAGTGACACAATAATCTTGAAACTGCTTGAGGCGAATATAGATACGGAATATAGATTCACTAAACAACCGTTTGCAAAGGAAAATAAATAAACTCTGCACTGAAGGTTTCGCACGTGGTGGAGATATATACAAAAAATTAAAACTCAATCCATTCGGCGGCGTAAAAATAGAAGTTCTGTATAATCAATCGTCGGCATTTCGAGTTTTAGAAAAAGTATTTTTTATTTTTAAATTCGATTCAAATGTCTTGATTCCTGAAAAGTCTTAAAATGAATTTTTTCCATGACGTATCTTAAATCTTCAAAAGCTTCACAAATTACTCTTCTGCCTTTCCCCGAACCTTAAAACTTTTTAACGCGATTTTAGCTTTCAAAGTCAGGCCCTTTTCGAACCCTTGTTTGCGCTCCCAGCTATTTTCATTAAATAGCACTTTTAAAACCGTTATTCTTACACTATTTATCTTAAAAAAAAATTGTCATAAATTTTCCTAAATACGGTTTAAAAACCTTAAATACGTTTTAAACTAATTTTAGACTAAATTATAATTGGATATAGTATACTTAATTTAAACTGGGTAAAAGCCACATTCAACAGGTGTTTGTTATCACAACGGATTTAAATTAAATAAGTTTTATTAGAAGCTGAAATGCGATGAAAATGTTGGTCGTTCACCAATGAATATCAAATGCCTGTATCTTTGACATTATTTGACCAAGCACCCATCGAAACAGATGGTACTTTTATTTCTAATTCTAATTAATAATTAAGTCAAATGTCGGGAAAATGGTGGAAATTAAAAATGTAAATCGTAATTAATTAGTTATTTAGTATACTAATCGATTTTAACTATAAAATTATAATGCCATCATGGATTATGAAAATATGGCCATTAAGGCGACGTGCACCTTTTAGGGAATCTCATGACTTTTCTATGGATAAAAGTACGCTATTAAATTTGCCACATTATTGAGATAATGATATATTTTTTAAAAAATGAAAAGAAAAATATAAAAAATAAACAATTTCAATTCAAAAAAAAAAAAAAAAATCATTCATCACTGCATACCTAACCTTTTTATGTATTTTTTTCAAACCACTACCGTAACTAATAAAAAAAAATTAATGAAAAAAAAAATCACATCGGAGCGAACCGAAACTAAAACTGAAAACCTGCGACACGTGAACCATGAAACTAATACAACGCCTCGGCGATCTTCGTATGAAACAGACACTAGATCGCTATGACAACTATGAAAATTAATTTTGTCCACAAACCCGTACGAATTACATGGTAAAATATCAGGAAGCAATGAACCTGAATCAAATGTTACTTCCATATCGATTCAAGAGCTAATAATGGTTGACGTGGTTCATTTAATTAAAAATAATAATATTACACAATCACTCACAGATCTGAAACCACCGGAGCTTTCTCTTGCAAAGCACCTCCGCACCAAGCTTTAATGCGACTTAACTATTTTTACTGAGCGTGTGCAGTTAGCAGTTACACAGAATTCCAGAAAAATAATATGGACATTATAAACACACGCCCACTCTAAACATTGTGTAACAATATACAAATAAACTGTTCTGTCAGGTTTAAGGCGACGATGTTTCGTGTGCGTTAGTGTCGACGACAAATTAAAGGGTTCGCTGAAAACGCTGAAAGTATCACACGCGAATTTGCACGGAAATTTGCTCTAGATTCCATTGCAGTAAGAATTAAATCAATAGCTCCAACGGTTTACGAGTGAACGACGAAAAGAAATTCTTCGCCACTATTTCTATGCTGCTTTAGTGCCGTTCCTCACATATTGCGGCAATAAAACCGCCGCGCAAATGCAAACACGACTTAAGGCTGTTATAAACTGTATCAAAATTACCTAGGTCAATAAAACCACTATCAGTTTACCATTATTGTGACTGGTAATAGATTCTATTATTAGATTTTTGTTGTAGCTTTAAAGTGTTTTGTCACCTTTCACTCGAAATTTATAGGTTTAGAAACCTAGAACGGCGTGCAAGTACATGGGCGTGAAGCTGGCATGTGTGCAAAAAAAGGTGACAGAATGCACATTTGCGATTTTTTAAGTTTTAGTTACCAAAAAAATTAAAAATAGAAAAGTCTATTCACACGATTTTCATTACCACTTCTCTGCTTTTTAAAAATGGTTAATTAAAGTGTCTTCAAATGGTATAAATTCACCATGTACGGTAAGCCTAAAGGAGAATATTTTTTATTGAAATGCTGCAATAATACATTCATTGGTTTTCTCGGCAAAAATGTGTATTTTTATTTGCCTCTTTGTTAAGGACGTAAAAATACATTGAAAAAGTTTTGATTTCAATTACTTTTTGGCTTCAGAAATGATTCAAGTACAATTTGAATCTAGTTGGCAACAAAATGACAATATTGATTAAAACGATTCGTGGGCTGTTTTTTTTCCGGAGTTACATTTTTTCATTATTTTACCTTCAGAAAATTTTCTTTTTTAAGACCGCTTTGAACGCAGTTGTTGTATATCTACTGAATCTATTCACAACAGGAATGCTGAATTTTAAATTGGTTATCTTTAACTGTCATGCAGACGTGTTTTATTTCTTAATTTATTTTAGAAAGGAAAAAATTCAGTTTACAATGTCAAATCAGTAACTTCGCGTACAGAAAACTCACATTTTTTAAATGAATGTGTTAACGTAAGGATGATATTGACTTAACTATGCATCAGCTAAACATGGGTAACTTTTCAAATATTTTTGGTTTTTCTAAAAATAAATAATTGAAAAGATGAACAAATTTTAATAAAAAAGATAGATAAACTCTGATTGGTTTATACCAACGCTTTTTTTTTGTGCTGAACTTGTTATGAAACATAATTTGACTTTGGGACTGATTCAA
>QDEB01124365.1:0-14493 GCA_004193795.1 Asbolus verrucosus | reverse complement strand
AATGCTTTTTTGATGACAAATCTTGTTAGAAATGTAAATTGCTAAATTATTTTCTTTCAGCAGGCTCAGCAGTTTTCTGCTTTACCGGTATGTGATTTTTATTGTTTCAAATAAACCATAACAATATAAAAAAAAAACTGTTTAATTGATTGTGAGAACTACAGCAACTACAACTTATTTTCTGTTAATTAAACTGCATACGAATGTTGTTAGAATATATTTGTTTTTTTGTTTGTTTTTCTGATTGTGAACTGTACATTAACGAGAAAATATTTTAGTATTAAAATAATGAGTGGTATTAATAATAAACATGTTTATCAGAAAAATATAAAAATAACAGCGTAAATACATTTATTAATAGCATGGAACTGCAAACATTGGTATGTTGAACAAACAAAATAAAAAAACAAAAAAATTCTCATTTACGTTATATTTTGCATTTAATATTTTCATGTATATTATTAAAAACATATATAAGTAAAAGAGGGTATATTAATTATTAATTATCAATCACTTTTGTAAGGTCATTTTCTCATGAAATTTCACGTACCTATTTTTTGGTTTAAATTTACATTGTCAACTCCTATTTCACATTTTATGTTTAGATTGTATTAAACATCCTGTCATAATTAAAAGTCAAAGAGCTCGAAAGAGCAGAAGATAGAAAAAAATCATAGTTCATAAAAGTGGTTTTAATCAATAATTTTTTCTTAATTTTTATTTAGTAATTTTAAGTTATACATTCACAAATAATATTATTTTGTTTAATTTTATTTATATCTAAGTTTTTTGAGAAATATGTCAACTTTTGTTGTTTAATTGAAACGTTATCATTCTTTTAGATATTTTTAAAAGTTACAAATTTCGGAATTCGAGGTACTCCTTAAATTAGTCAAAAATCAAGTTCAAAATTTTTCGGCAAAATTTGAAATTTCAATAATCAATGAAAATGGCTGACAGAGAAAAAATTATTTAAAAGATAGCTCTTGTTTTTTCGAGTTTTATCATCTTTCAAAATATTAACACGTAATCATGAAATGCTCGAGATACTTAATAAAACAAATTTTTTTAAATCATTCGTAAAAATCTGAAAAACTAAAATACAAAATTAAGGATGATATCCACATAAATTAAAAATACACATTTCGTTAATACTTTTCCACTATAATAATATCCTTTAACAAAGTAGAAAAAAAAGTCATTTTCAGGGGTATGTAATATCATCTAATCACAACACGGGGTTATACCTTAATATGGAGGTTCGGTTGACTGGCCACAACGTTCGTTTAACATTATACCATTCGATATCTTTTTGTGGAAGTAAGTATCAACAAATAACTCCAAATACTTTAGCTCGAAAAAATTTTTAGAAACGAATTTAAGTTTATTTATACCTAAATAGGCTTTGTAAGGAAATAAGTGTGAAACAAAATCGATAATTACTGAAATGGATTCCTGAATCTAAATAGTTTGAACTACTTTGGAGAAGAGTTTTAAAATGTTTGAAATAATTTAGTCTGGACTATTAAAGTTTTCGCTACACGAACTTAATACAAAAGATTTCTGGAAAAAGTCTTCGACCTTTTATGTTGTATTATTGTTAAATTTTTTTTTGAACAAAAATTTTAAAAAAACATCATTTTCATTTGCATGAAAGTTGATTCTCGTTCACGAAAAAAAAGTTCTAGGTGATCAAAATTTAAAAATATTTATTGTAATTACTTTACTGAATAACTCGATATTTCGAGAAATGTTGGAAATTTGCAGAAAGCACACGCACTGAAAAGTGATGACCACTCAAACACATTTTTTTTTTCAAGTGAACCGGTTTGAAACACTGATCAGACTTTATCGTCATATAATAATAATAATCTCGTAGCTTAAAACAACAATGAAAATTTACCACTTAATTAAATGAAATCTAAATGAAAATTTACCATTGCGTTTACATTGGTATCGTTCAATCCCAGAAATAATTAGCATTTACGACCACAATTTACGAATTAACCATTTATTAGATTTAGTCTTAGCTCTTAGAAATTAATAGCAATTGTACAGTATTTAACCGTGATTTTTCCCTTTCCTTTAATCAATGTTTCAAGATATATTAATATAAAAATTAATGTATTTGAGTGGTCGTCATTTTTGCATATGAACTGTACCTTTTTAGCGCATGAGCATTAGCTAGGAGCGCTATTGAGCTTGTCCATATCGAGTTCAAATTTTATGTACGGATTCTCTGTCAAATTCGTAGATCTAAGTTTGTTAATGGCCCATATAGCTCGAAGGGTTGTGGGGGGTCCATAGCTCCCCTTCATTATTAATTAAGATAACACGATGAAATTTTGTCAGTTTGTCATAAACATCGAATAGAGGCACATAAAAGAAAAATAATCAAAATCGGTTATCTAGCGCCTGAGTTATTAGCTTTCAAATTTTTAAGAAGTGACTTGAGGCCCACATGCTGCCATCTAGCGGACTAGGGACTAGCGGATTTTTTAACTGCTCCAACCCTAGTGCAGATTTCTAATCTGCCCCTTGCATTTCGGCAACCTGCTTTACGACCCTGCTTTACGTGTTTTCGTATTTCTTTACAAACATTATGTTAATTATTCACATCTGTTCCCTTTCTTTATTGGACTTAATCGACCATCTAGCGGGGTCGAGCGGTGANNAAGCAATCTTTAAAGAGAGTAGTCGCCATCCGATTTTCAAAGAGAGTGTAAGTCACTGTCTTATTATTTCTCAAAGCAATTATTTAACTCTTTAGTCGTACAACAAGGTTACTAAGCATTTTAGATTAAAATTTTATGACTGTCTTTTATTTAATGCTATTTAATTTTTTTACTCCAGATTTATTTTCAGAGCGGTACATCGTGTAACTCCTCGGACCTATTTGGATCAAAATTGGTATGCAGGCTGACAACATGAAAGTCTACTTTTTTACACATGAAAGTGAGTACAAGATAATTCAAATGCGCTAATATTAGGCGCAGATTCTGCACCCACATTAANNCGTAAAACCGGCTGCACGTCCGTAAAAATTATACAAGCAGCACAATTGACTCACAGCTAAAATCACTTATGGAATTAAAACGAAATATACATAGTAATATAGTTCATTAAAATTTTTTTTTGTGTGGAAAGACAAAACACTTCATTTAAAGAAACCTCGCTCTCAAGACTCTGAAATTAAATAAATTTTTTGAAAATGTTTATAATGTAGGGTACGGAAAGTAGGTTTTACCTCTCTAAGGCATACTTCTCCATTAAACAATGTTTCCATTTTTTACTGTTGCGTGCACAACAACTCTTTCAATAAAAGCGTCTTTCGTTACGTAATGTACCCGGTAGTTATGAAATCGCGGCCAAAACGGGAAAATGAATTATTAAAGAGCAAACTTCAGTTTATTTGAGTATTAAATTAAACGCTAACCTCCAAACAAATGATCATTTTGGTTCCTAAGCACCTAGAAGTCATTTTACCTAATTGCATTTTCTGAAATCAGTTTTCACATCTGTGAAAATTAGAATAAGTATTACTAATGATGCCATTCCCACTCAATGGCCTGTGATAAGAGAATCGATTTTGTATCGGAAGACGTCCTTTCAGCGGGGTGTACTTTTTCTGTCACTAAACGACCATGGCAAGTTACAACGGTCTATCCTGCAACTTCCTGACTGTACTCCACGTATACACATAGTTCCAAAGTGATAAATTGAAAGCATCACCACAGCAAAAGCCACTGATAGCATCAATTGATCAAACCAGACAGAACCTTATTGTAGCTGCGGTATTTTGCCATTAACCATTCAGAATTAATGATCATTCAATATTCACTGCAATCACCATGATTAATTAATTAAATTATTATTCGCGGCGTGCTTTCCTCGAATTTGATTCCATCTTAAGTGTAAAAAAATATATCAGTGAAAAGCTGGAACTTTCCTATCCTCAAGAGGCTCAGCTGCCCTGATAAATTACTTTTGAAGCCACAAGTAGGTGGTTTCGAGCGTAAGAAAAACACAACAAAAATACAACACCTGCGTTCGTCGCCCAAGGATCATGTTATCCTTCCAGAAATTGTGTCGGCAGAAAAATCGAGCGTAATTATGATAATTGCTTGAAACTGAGGTCATGCTGAAAAGCGATTGGTGAAAATGTACAAAAAGCCCGTTTTAACAGAGTTTTATTAATGAAGCTTTATAATGCGCGTTCATCCGGACTTTTATCGTTTTTTTCATTGGAAGGATTAAACGGTGAATACGTTTTTTTTTATATCCTGTCATGTGATATGCTTTTAATGAAGTTTAATTTTAGTCAAATTTATGTTTAATTCTTTTTTAAAAGCGTCGACAATGGTTTGTACAATTTCCTAATTGTCCTTTGAATTATCATCGATGCAAAAGACAAAACAAGATACCGTGGATAATTTCGTGACGTAATTCTCAAGGAAATATGAACTCCCGAAGACAGGAACATAATTAACTGGTTCTAATTATTTCAGGCAGGCATGAGGAATCTGTTTTTCAGGTACCCGAACTGGTTCTCTTCTTCTCGCATTATCTCCCCATTCCGGATAAAACGAGAAGAACGATTAAACTTGTGAGCTTAGGTGAAAGAGAGTCGATTTACACCATTATTCTTACAACGTTTTCTGAAGTAGTTTGTTAATGTATCCATCAGACGAGAGTGGACTGACTGTCAGGTGAAATATTACAGGCTTAATTAGTTAGTTTGGGTCAGAAGAACCTTTTATTTTCTCTCTGGAATGGACAGCTTGAGGATTTAAGCTCAATGACAGGAAAAATTTCGTCCGTCTTGGAAAAGACTGTCACAAATTAAAAGGGGTTTTTATTAAAAATCTCATCTCTTCAGTATCAGAGCGCTAATTTATTAGTTAAATCAAGCTGGTCCTTTTGTGGATTAGCATATTAGCTTTTAAAATTTTTTATGACTGATTATTAAAACACCGCATTGACAAAACTTTTTTTTTCTATAGACTAATCAAAGACGTTTTTCTTAGTCGTCACTGATCAAAATAATTTTTGGTCATACTTTATTTGAATAATACAAAATAAAAAAATAAATCAATCTATAATGTGATATTGTTATCATTTTTACGTCACACTAACATTCACCTTTAATTTTTTATTCAAATATAGCAGTAATTTTGAAAATAATATTTATAATATGAACAATTTCAAATTGTATGTCAAATTTTACATTTAAAGCATTGTGGATATATAGTGCCAGCCTGTCTTCGACATAACGGCATTTGAGTTTGAAAAATGGTAAAAAAATTTACACATTTTTTGAAGTACGTAAAATAATTCGTGATTTAGCTTTCGAAAAATTCATATTGCCACAATTCAAAAAAAGAAAAAATCAGTGTTGAAAGTCTAGTATTTCCAGCACACTATAAAACAGATCTATACTTACATTCAATATACTTAAGGCTGATACACCCGATTTTGGGGATAGGGAAAAGCAATGTTAAATAAATATCCAGATAACTCAACAATGTGTTAATATTTTTATTTCTGATTTCGACAGAGTTAAAGCTCATATCCTGTTTAATAATTTAAATAAGATAGATTTTTATATTTTACTTTTTAACAACAATTTACAAGTGTTCAAAACTCAAAGTGAACCGTTTTTAAAAATTTTTCTTCTTTACCCAAATTAATTTGTAAAGAGGAATTCATAAAAAAATCTGTGACGCACAGTTAATTAATAAATAAGGAAAAATTTTAAACTTTAATGAATCATCTCTCCCGCATAATCCATCTTTGTTACCTTAGTGGAAAGATTTCGGATTTAGGGACACATGAAATGTTATTTATGACACTGTCGTAAAACTAATTGAAAGACATGATGGTAAGACGGCAATGGTTCAATATACATAAAGAAGGATTTCCAGTACTGTAAGGAAAACTCAAAAGCAGGTGTAAGGGTCCAGAATGATAATGTTTATATTTTGAATTAGACAAATACTAACTTGCATATACTGATAATTCTTGTTAAAATAATAATGTACCAGCTCCGTCTAAATATGGAATTTTAACAGGTATAAATAGTTCATTAAATCGATTAAAATACCACATTCAACGTTTAATAATGAGTATGACGAATAAAAAAGCTGAAAATTTTAATTCTTTAGTAGCAAAACTTGTAGAAGGGAAACGAGTAACTTTTGCTAAAAAGGGGAGGATATCAGTTGAGATGCTTTAGGGCTGCTTTTTCATATAATTGTAAGGGAAGTCATTTAGAAAAATTACATACAAATTAAATACAAAAAAGTATGTAAATATATGTTTACGTAAAAGAACAAACAAACGTAACATAAGAAATTCTAAAAATTTAAATCAAAATAAATATGATTCTGATTGTGGTCCAAATGAAATTGATCTAAAACAATATGGAGAAAAGAAATGAAAAATTCTCAATAGTTCAAAAAAAAAACCAAGAAAAATGTTAAACACTTCCAAAACTGTCTCCAATTTCAGAAAAATATACAAATTACGACAAAAAACTGATGGGTCTAAAACAGTATCTAATATTTTACAGATTAACGGAAAATGGAATTGAAAATTAAAAAAATGCATAAAAATGTTTTGAATTAACAATCAATAAAAAAATTATAGTGTCGGATTTAATAATTTCGGAAAAACATCCATTTTTAGTTGATGATTTCTTCAATAACGACTAAATCCCCTTACAATTCAAAAGACCTAACTCCTCATGAGGCTATTGTAACAAATAAAATAAAATTTGCAGTGTTGGAAAACGGCGCTTTCTAACTAAAGCATAATGATAATTATTATTTCCAAATACAAGGTCAATTATTCATAACAGGATGAGATTATTGTTATTTTGTTTTGTAGCCTACGGTATATTATTTGAAAAAAATGATAAAAATACCATATCCTGGGAGCAGAAAATGTTATTGATTTTAAAACAATTTTATTTTCATTATTTGCTTTCAAATGCATGAAAAGGATAATTTTAATATAGGCACAAATGTATGCGAAATTAGAGGAGAGATTGTTAAATTTTTAGATTGTAATAATGGACATATGTGTATATATGTATATATAAAAATTACGTTTCAATATCTTCTTTTGGGGGCAAGGGGGAGTTCAAAAAAAAAACATGAAAGGCAAGTCAACATAATTTTAGAGGAAATTGTACTACTAATTTCTTTATTTTTTAAAGACTTTTGACTTCGAAATTTACATAATTAAAATCTACAGTATTTATTACATTAGTTTGTAGCTGTTTAGCATATGTTGTTGTAGTGGTTTATGTGTATATATGAAACATTTTCACTTATACTCTTTTATGTATTTAATTTAAAATTTATTATAATTATTATTATTACAATTTTGGATATAAATAAATAAATTTGTTAACACTGAATTACACTAAATGTTGTTAGCTTCAGAATTTAAAGTTTTGAAACTTTGAGTTTATGATATTGCTACTTTTACCACCCTGGCTCTACTAATACTATCCATTCCATTGTTGTCGATGATGCTTTTACTCAAGAGATAGATTCGTTGGTAACAAAAGTGCGAATAAACAAGAATTAAGTTGACAGAAAATTTAATACAGCTAAGGTGTCCTTAAAATCAAATTGAACACATTGTCAAATTCACCTTTAGAATTTGGAAATGTGAGCCTTAATACAAAGTTCTGAATACTCTTCAAATGATGGCGAGATATAAAACGGAAAAAAGCCAGAAGCTTCATAAAATTTCCTTTTGGGGAAACATTCTGCGCAAGTTGAGTCAAAATCAAATTTATCGACCAAAATCTGGTGTCGATTTCATGAGAATGATTCTTTTTGTAGCGTTCGTTATTATGCTGCTGCCGAGATGCAATCCGGATGCAGTTTACATGATTTCAATATCGTTAGCATGTTAGTAACTCTAAGTACGATTTGCATAAAGACGTACCGTATGGTGTTAGGGAATATTATTCAACGGTACAGTGAGCAAATAATGTAACTGTATGCACACAACATCGTAACCCTTAAAATTCAGAGAAGCTCCAGATAACATACGTCGCACATAGCATAACAAGCAAGGTGTTCCCGAGTTGAACTGCTCCATTGTTATTCTCTTGAGCTTCGGTCTTAAAATGTCTCACTTTAAGTCTGCTTCACTATGATATGAAAAAATCACTCTCAGATACCGTCAAATTGCCAAAAAGTTATCAGACGCTCATCGATCGGTTCTTCCAGTACACCACGCCACAACTATAACGCCAACGCTTAATAGTACAGCCATTTCAGAATTTAATGTTCGACGTGCAGCCGAAAACATTTCATGGCGTGTGGTTTTGCAATAAATGAGCTCTCCAAACATTTTATAGAGTGATCCGGGAGCATTAAATTATTTGTCAGCTACAGCCGAGTTATGAGTTAGCCAGCAACGTAATTATGTTTTAATAGCATTTTATGTGATATATGATTTTATTATTTTGCTTCTTTTCTAATATGAAAACAGTCTCGAAGCTCACACACCGCGAAGACCTTGCTTTGAACATTATTAGAACAGTCTGTTAATGATAACTTTGTGAAACAAATAAACAGAAAGATACATTAATACTGCCCCAACCGCGAATGTGAATAAATTCTGGCAAATAGCACTTGAGCAAACAAGTTTGTCATGTAAATCGCTCGTTGGCATCAAGCTCATTGTTTATTTGACAGTTTCATTTGTTTGAAGCGCAGTACAAACCTGTGACATTACCATAACAGAAATGTAGTTAAAGAAATTTTGATGTTCCAAAATATTATTGCTTCAAATACAGTATTTTAATAAATCGTTAAGAACATCTTTCCACGAATCTTTTGAGCGCCATTGCTTCATCTCTGTGGAAATTATAACAATATAATTTCCTCCTAAAATTGAATTTTAAATCAATTATCTATTAAGAGAATATTATGATGAAAATTTTCCCATAGTGTTTTAATTGGAGTTTCAATTAAATTAAGAAAATAGTGCAAACTTGACAACTCAATTAATTTTATAGGCCCGCCACCACTCGGCACGGCATCAGGCCGGATATTCACACATCATCACGGATATTGCTATCAAGTGATAATCATTTTAATCCAGCATAATTACCGCCGTTATTAATTATCATTTTGACGTAGTTCGACACAATTGTTGAATGTGTGATTTATGTTGAGGAATTCTATGACTATGACATGAGCATGATAATATCGCCCTTTGAACTTCAACAATTAAATTTTCTTTTAAATTTAATGTGTTTATATTACGGATTAGAGATTTGATTAGTACACGAGCAGCTGAAATAACTAAAGGTAAAATTGAAATTTTTAAATTTTTAATTGTAATAGAAAGTTGTGAATATTTATCAGTTGTTGTGTTGTAGGTCTGTAAGTGGTTGTGTGAATTTGGCACAGCAATAGAGTCGGTTTTGTCTATCAAATACAATGACATCAGTCCTGTTGGCGACGATATGTGTATCGGTTAAAACAATTCTGTCCCAATACAGTTTGTAGTTATCGTTTTCTAAATAACTACTGGATGACGTAGAATTTCTAAATTTAGCAGATATCTCCCACCATTTACTCGAGATGAAGCAAATCTTTCAAAATAAATGCAACAGGAATGTCTTCACAAACAAGTACACAATCTATGAAAATATATAAAATAAATAAACAGTGACAGTAATTCGTTCTTCCTTTTTATTGTTCATTCATTGATTTATTAAAATTGGAATGATATTCTGAAAGTAAATGATAGTCTGCAGAAGTTGTATCTTTTTTATTCGTCGTTTAGATTAGTAATTTAACAGTTGTATACTGTTCCAATCTTTTTATATATATTGTTTTGTTTGTTCAACATATTTCGTGGTAATTGCTATTTGGTAATGAATGTCATTAGTAGTAACAGTATTTGGTTTCATTTCGCTAAAATGTACTGTAGTATTGTAATGTGAACCAAAATATTTTAATAATCTAATGGAATTCTGTCATTTGGATTTATGTCCAAGGATACAAATCCTAACAGTTCATCTCCACGGGATATTTCTACTTATTTCGGTGATAAGATGAAGGTTATAACCTACGCTTACCCTGTTTGCTTTAAGGTAATTACGTGATTAAAAGGAGTCAAATACAATTTAGTGATAAATTTAGAAGCTTTTTGAACTAGAACAAAACTAGAAAAAATATGGAAAACATTGAATAAAATACTTCACATTCCTCTTGTATTTCTGCTACTGGTTAGTTAATTCTTACAGAACAAATTCAGTACAGAAAAATGTCAAATTTTGAATACTTAAGAATTAAGAGCACTTTTAAAAATAAAAAAATTCCGTTCCTGAACTAGTGTTGTATTTTATAACATTGCATCTCAGAAAACAATTAAAGTGGTTCTAAAATTTTCCTGGATGTTTTGAATAAGCAAAGTTATTAAAAAATTAAAAAATATTCATGAGTGCTAAAGAGTGAGTACATTATTACTCATATTAAAAATGAAAATGAACCAAATATCTACATCCGAATTATTTTCACTTCTTTCATTTCTTTATTTATCATCGAGGTCAGTTGTTATGAAACTGTATTTAATCTAACATCTGCCACAAAAAAAAAATATATAGCAGTTTGTAGTATAACTTTTCCAATGAATGAGAATCCCAGACTCATTATTTACACAGAAGTAGGTTGTGCCATTAAATTACTATGCATAAGCTCGGATTTTTGTTTGTTTTTACGTAACTTATCTACCATAAAACTGAAATTTTTATAATGAAATGGTATGATGTAATTTTAATAAATTATTGTTAGTTCATTTTGTGGCAACAGCCGTTGATAAAATCCTATTTATTTTAGTTTGTTCAGCAACAACATAATTTATTTTTATAAAAAGTATCGACTTTGAAACTAAGTAAATGTAATGTTTGTTCACAACTTCACAAGCAGAAGTATAACAAAATAAATAGATAAACTAAGAGTATACATTTATCTATTCTTGTTTCTTTGTCTTTGTTGTATGTCGTGCATTATGTATTATATGCCAGTTTTATTATAGCAACATAAAACTCAATGTTAAAATAAATGTATTATATATATGAACGAAAAAAATTAATCGGAAAAATGCTAATGTCAACAATAATTCAAACAGTATTGAAATATATCCCTTTCAAATATTATCTTGAATGTGCTTTTAGTGCGCGTTTCCGAGGAATCCTCCGTTGTTTCTAGATCATAAATATTTTCGTATCGACGAACGCTATTAAATTTTATTTTTTAACATACAGACCACAAAATACTTAGGAGTTTACAATTTCCCCTGTTTATACTTTAATGTGGCCATTACGGAACATCTATCATTCGATGCAGAAAAGTTTTGGCTGTTTTGATTTCCAAATAAAAAATTTGGAAAAGTATGATAACAATCCCTACCGATTCATCATCTTTGACAAAGTTGCAATGAAGTACCTATTGACATTTATCTTCACATGTTTATTCTGACGCAGAAAAATATGCCAAAACAAATTTATCATTCATGTTAGGTATGTGAGACATTAGCATAAAAACAGGAAAAATGTAAGTAATTTATTTTCGTTTGAAGGCTCTTAGAGCGTATATTCAATTCGCAACACTGATTTTTAGATTTATTGCCCTACTTTCTAAATGAGTCTGTATTATATATTTTTATTTATTTATTATTTACTCAAAAGCCGAATGTTATAGAAAGCACTTTTTAAAACCTTTAAATTCTGTCGGTCTGTACGTTTAGTCATTGACCCTTCTTGTCCGTGATGTTTTAAAAATGATTTGATCAATCGGAACGAAGTTCTCTATGCACACTGGGTTAATGTAAAGTTAAATCAGTATATATTGATGTTAAAATATTTTCTTCAAAGGTATTATTATTATTAAACTTCGTTCTAAAATAATAAAAAGTTTCCTCATGAAGAAACTGTAAAATTTATCGTTAACAATATTGTTTAAATGAATTTCATAATGTTTGACTGAATAAGGAGGGTTTCATTTAAGTGTCGGGAAGCGGTAAATCTTGCTTGGTTATCTAGCCTCGTTTTGACAATTGTATTTTTTTTTGGTTAATCAATGGTAGATTATTACATCATATTTATGCAGAGATCAATTATCCCAAATTTTCAAAAAAAGAATCCTAAAAGCTCGAAGTTCATTTAATTAATTTAATTCATGGTTTGTAGAATTTTTTCCAGTTTTAATAGTTTAATTATGCACCGGTTTCTTGAAAGAGTTATGGGAGTCTGGATTGTAACTTGGTCATATAAAACTTTTTGCGAGTTCTGTCTTAGGTTATAAAAGCAGCTTGTGTATTGTAGGTACATGCCTCTCATCACATGTGAAGTGGAACTTGGACCTCATTATCGTGGGTTTCTTAATTTCAACAATAACATTAGTTTGCAAAAACAGATTACATCAGACCAAAGGTTAAATTATCAACTACTGACGTCTTCCTTTTTTATTTATGTTTAAACTGAAATGAGTTCCTAAATATAATTATTTTGAAATTTATTGGTTGGTGCGTGAAAACGAGAAAAACGCTGACGTTAGGGGTGTTATGAATATAAAATTTTTGAAGTGGATAGGTAGATAGGTAGGTGGAGTACTGAATAAAGAAGATTATTGAACAGAACTGAGTCTTGGGCTAGGACTGTTTGAAGTGAAATAAAAATCATGGATCATCAAGAATAAACATTTTTCCGAACATTTAGTTGAAATGACTGAATCAAGAGAGGTCGATGAGACAATTGTAGAAGGCTGCAGCTGAAGGAAGAAGAGTTAAAGCAGATCTAGCAGATAACGAGAAAGTAGTGTGGAGAAAGTGCTGACAAAATAGGACGTAAACGTTTAAAAAGAGAATGAAATCCTTACATAGGAATGACAATGGTAAATAGTTACACAGAGTTAAATCGATAAAAGGGTAAATTACCTTGATGCAAGTTAAATGAGATAAAAGATTAAAAATCCAGTTTCATATTTCCGTTTCTAGTCGAGAATGCTGCCCCAAAAGCTGTTTAATTCATAAATTCGTTAATGTGGAGTCACCGTCGGCGTATTTTAACGGCTCCCTGGATCAGTTGTGTGACGTCACGCATGATCTCTGCCAGCTCAAGAACCTCATTATTCGTAAAGAATCGAGCTCGTATCTGTTCTTCCTGTAAGCTACACGAATGCTTTCATGTTCCTAGGAGCCAAGTCAGCCAGAAAATATTACCGTCCAAATTTCACATAAGGGACATACAAAAAGGTTCTGGAAAGAGCTTGTGAGATCGTCCTCAACTTATCCTATTTCTATGCGACAGACAAGTTCATAAATAAAATGGCGCATATCATAGGAAATCGAAAGAAAATAGGCTTTTTTCTCGTAAAAATCACGCAGCTACGATAATGTTGTGATTCTTGTATAATAACTCGTGGCTTCCGGAGAAAGTTGTCCAGCGCTCCGTCATTTCCCCTGTTTCCCCTGCACACGATCCGGTAACTAATTACTGACATCGAAAGAAAATAACATCTGCAAGTGTGACGTCGAGGAAGTTTCAGAGGGGGATTGAGATACATTTCACGGTTTCCGTGAGATATTCTGTTATAATGTAAAATCGATGGTAAAATTCGTGTACGAAGAAATGTGATATTTGCTTTGTTTGTTTCTCGTGATATTCTTTTAATACCACTTTGAACTTTATGCCCAAATGCCGATAACGTGACTGCCATTAGCCGTTTAAGTCAAATTTAGTAATTAGTAGGGGAGGACGGGTAAAAACAGCTTTCGTTTTCTCCGATACCAGCTGCTGTGGTATAATCAAAAAACGCTTAAAGGCCCAGCGACGTGGTGGCGTTTTCAGGCGGAATCTTGGAGGAATTTGCAATAATGAGTGAGTTCGCGCAAGCCATGACGTATGCCTACCCCCGTTATCCTTTACGGGCCGCCATCTTGACACTTGTAAGTGCATGTACTTAACTGAATGTACGTCTTCTGGATATTAAACCTGAGTGAGAAGCTCCGGCGAAACCGGCGCTGGTAAATGCTGTAATTGGAAACCGACCAGATTATCTCGTCGAGTTCGTATTCGAAACAGTGAAGGGTTTTGTTTATTTTTATCTCTTACCTTCGACGAAATTTCCATTAACCAACCGCCGATACGTTAACCCAGTTTAAATTACAAAACCCGAAATTTTCGCACGCACCGGCACACATACATGACTTAATGAATTCTCGGACAATTTGGGAGTCCCAACTTTAAAAGAGACGTTATCACAGTAACGAGCTTTTAAAAAACCCTGATCATTACACCTTTTAGTGACTTCATAACTTCTGGTCGTGCTCTCCATGTAGAATTCGGTAAAACTAATTTCCCTCTATTTTAACGACATTCGGCTACTATCTTTTACCACTTCGCAGCAAAAGCGATTTTTCACCGCTAATGCGTTGCCTATGTAAAAGCTGTGCAGT
>QDEB01124364.1:0-12282 GCA_004193795.1 Asbolus verrucosus | reverse complement strand
TGGGGCCAATTTGGATCAAATCAGCGTGTTTCAACATTTGTGAGATTGCCATTTCAGTGAGATAGTTAACATATAAGTATATGTTGGCAAAAAGATTTTTTTATTGATAGAATTTTATTTATCCAATTTATAAAACATTTAAAAAAAATCTTTTATGTGGTATGACCGCAAGAATATTGCATATCACTGCATTTTGAACAAGTTATTATTTGTTGATGAATTTTGTATTTTTTTCTACTTGGTTCAATATAAAAATAACATTTTTCAGCAAAACGTATTCACTCTGAAGTGTCAAAATTTAATTAATAATTATTATAACTGATTCCAACAAAAACACCGTAGTTCATTTCTACCCACAGAATACTGATGAATTGGCATAATTCTGCAAATATCAGTGTATTTACTTTTTTTTTGTAATTCATTTTTTCGGGGAGTATAGAAAATATTTTAATTAAAAAATAATTCTAAACTGAATTATTAACACCTTTTTTTTCAGAAATAAACCCAAAAACTGCTTTTTGAATCTGATGCGAATTTACAAGTCCACATATTCAGATTAAGTAATTTTTTTTGACTTTCTTCAAAACGAAATAATCAATACTACATAGGTGAATAAAGAAGAGAATTATTTAATAATAATTATAATATAATACTCGATGTAACAAGTAGCCAAAAAGTACATGTTCAAACAACAAAAATAAATAAAAGTAGGTGAACTTGAAAGTAATTAGCATTTTAATAGAGCGATAAAATTCACTAGCTGACAGTAATTTCGTCAAAGTGGGTATTTGGCTTAAAATAATTCTGCCCATTATTTTCCCCAAATTAATTCCAGAGTAAGAGAAGAGAGAGAATCTTCACACATGACTGGTTACCATCTAGAAATCAGCGGCAATTAAGCAGCCTTGAAGCTTCGATTTGTTGTCGATTATTGGCTGTTGAGTGCTGTCAATTAGAGCGGTATTATTATTATTTGGGGTGAAATGTATTATTTTTGTTGTGAGAGATTTTCACTTTTCTTGCGCTACACTTTTTAATTTCGTCCGCATAAATCTAAATAAATAATGAAACGAAAGTAAATGCAGTTGTGGCCTCACCTCGTAATAAAATCCATGTTGTTTTTTGAATTAGTTGAATCAGTAAGACATTGGTTGCAAATTACAAAATGTTTTTAGTGCTTCCTCTTGCAGTATCCTATTTCAACACTAATAGTAACACAACATGTAATTTAGTCGAGATCCAAGTCTCGATAAGTTTAAAGGAATTATTAATTTCGTCGGATTTGCCTCCACATTTTTTCGCGCTGTTGTTACACACGACACTGTCTGAAGAAACTGACACCGATGGTGAGGATGAAGAGGAAACGCCGTCGTGATGTTAGGTACTCAGCTGTCGTGAAGAAACTGTTATAGAGTAGTTCTTGCGCGAAATCTTCAGCAGTTGTAGTGAATTTCTAAATTGCACTAAGATACATATTCTACCCCTACCACTGAGCCTGAAGCTTTTGCCACTTTTTAGTTCTTTGCGTGGCCTAGACATTACCTTCAGTCAGTTTAACATTTTTTTTAGGTTGGATGTAATTAGATTAAGCGTTTGTAAAATGTTATCCGTGAAATCTTTAGGACTCTTCATGCTGGATTATATCGATAATGGCAATTATTATTTCCCAATTTCATATTTCACTTTTTCCGAAGTTCTCACTTTGAAACTGTCGACATGGAGGACAGAGTAAAATTCCGGCTACAATTTGGCGACAGTTTTAACAAATTTTTCTCAAAGAGGGCTCTCAAAGCAAATAAAGTAAAGGAGTGAGATAGGGGTTGGTCAGATAGGTGGCACTGCGCTCTAATGTTTCTGAACCTTTCCCGGACCTTGAACATTTAAATCAGTATTGAAAAAGGATTGACGACAAGATCATACTTCACAGGATCATTTCTGTAGTATATCTTCACATACTCTTCACTCAAACGAAGGGTTGACGCACCCACGATGATGAGGGACAGTTTCGTGTTCGGAGCGTGAGGCAGATTTGTTTCGGTCGTTTGATTCGAAACAAGTCATCGATGATCGTTCCATGTTGGCTTCTGCTGACATAACGGACACGGAACAATCTGAGTGGTTCTTTAAGTTAATTCAAAAATAATTTTCGAGTGCGCAAGTATACTTAAAAAGCCAATTTTGCAAGCACTTTGTTGTCTATTCGTTTTTGAAAATTCAAAAATTGCATTTTGGCGAGGCGACAGCAACCTTTTAGCAAGTATTTTGCTATTATATTTTACGAGAGAAAGCAATGAGGCTAATATAAATGTATAATTAAACACATTTTCTACGTTTTTGTTCTTTAATAATTATTATTGTACTTCTTAACGCTCAGTTGAAGTTACAATAATAAAATTTAATGAATGTGTTATATAAAAACAATTTCTTGTTTTCATCTTTCAGTGACCCTATATGTAGGTCCATTATATAAAATGTTATATTTGATTTTCGATTTATTTGATATTTTGTTTTATCATTTATTTGTGAGAGCGTAGTTTTCAAAATTTTTTACAAATATTTTGTTAATGTTTTTCTTCAAGAAGCATTTACATCTTTTAAAATTTAAGGATCAAATGCAAATTTTTGTCATTTATATTAAGAACATCTATAAAAATCTATAGAAAATGTTATAAAATTAATATGTTGTTTTTTACAACCAAAAACAATATATTTTATTAACAATATGGGGTGTCGTAAGTCGCTGATAAGAACAAAACCATACCTCTTATTTGAGGTTAATCCTGAATATAAAAAGCGTTGCTAATATTGTCTGTTTGATTTTGGAGATTTATTTAGTTAATAAAGAATATAAAGAAGCACAACAGGGAAGCTATTATTAAAATTTGAATCTTTTTAGTCAAAAATAATGCAAATAATGTTTTTTTACATTATAAAAAGTCTGTGGAATTGACAGTAAAACAACACAGTACTGTACTTTTAAATTCATACACACTCAACCAGTGTTTTTTTCTAAATGGCACAATGCTTTTAAATTTCTTATTAATCAAACCGTGAAAAATTTATAAGTGTACGACAATTTTCTGTAGAATTCAGGGTAATTTAAAGTTTTTAGAAGGAAGTCGCTCCAGGCTACATTTATTGGACAAAAATTTTATAAAAAAGGAAATTTTAACATCACTAAATGTCGCATTATTTGATGACTTTTTGTTAGTTAACATAAATATTGTTTTTATTTCTTTTCTTTTGTTACTGCTAAATTAAATATTGTAGTCAAACCTCGTTTAAGTCAATATCCAGCAATACACTAACTTGGAATTTTTTTTTTATAAATGAGTTTTATAATTCATATTATATTGTTATAATTTTATATTTCTTCTAGTAACTCATAATTTTATAATTGAACCAGCTGATATTTTCAGAATTTTTTGAAAAAGCCGTTCTGAAAGAGTATTTTATTACAACTACATTTTATTACAATAACATAATTGCAAAAATAATATTAACATCGGGTATTAATATATTTTTCTAATTATATAAACTTGAATAAATTGGTTAAAACGAAAAGATTTTTAAGTTCAATAGTCCTTTTAGTCCATTCTGTTCAAATAACAATCATCAGAATTTAATTTTTTAGGTAACAAGAATGGAAACACTGTTTCTAAAAGTAAAAGTAGATATCCATGGAAATTTCTGCACTTTTAATTATTATTAATGCCATTATGTTAACAACAATAATTTATTATTTTAGATACTGTTCCATGTTACCATATCTAAAAGTTAAAAACATTAACAATTAGTTTTGTTAGTTTTGTTAATAAAAACATTTGCTGGTTGGAAGATCCGATGCATCTACCCTTACAAAGTAAAAATTGTGTGTCCAATGACATCTCGTTCTTGAATAAATAACTAATCCCCTTACAATACTCTGCAAATCGTCTATTGCGCACAGTAGGACTTTAATATCTTTCTATGTGGATATGAGATTTGCGATTTAAATCTTCACTCGCATAATTAACTCACATAGTTAATTTTTTACAATATTTTTATCATTTCGTTTTCTTAAAAGCATTAAATACTTCATCTCCATAGGATATTTAAGTATTGTCTTTGTACTTCAACTAGAAGTCATAAAATTCAGTAAAATTAACAAAACAACAAAGATTATAATCTGTTGGTGTCGGGGATAATTTATGACCGTTAATGGTCTGAAACTTAAAGAAAACAGACCAGAATTATGAACTTATAAATTTAACTCATTGCTAGGACAGAAAAAATTCACTGGGATTGACAGTAAACGATAACTGAAGTTTACATCATTGATAATTGCATATTAAATTTCGTAATTTCAAGTTTGAAATATAAAGGCTGAACTTAATACTCGATTTGGCTTAATTTCGTTTGGTTAATTCAAGATAAACCTTGCAACTATCTCACCAACATCTTTAGAATCGTAAAAGTAATTTTTCAAAATATGTTAAAAAATTACATTTATCAAACAAAAGCTGACATTGTATTAAGGTTTTGAATAAAAACCAGAATGTAAATTCCAGTTCAAAAACATTTCTCTTATTTTATTTTATTTTATTTATAAACGTATTAGTAATAAAAGTCATGAGCATAATATATTACAGTTATATAATACAAAGACCAAGTTCATACACACGCTGTTCTTGAAAACAATACGAATTTTTAATTTAACAACTCTGTTAGTAATTACAGTTTTATTCATCATGGGTAATCTTTGATGTTGTTAGTGATAATATTGATAGATTTTAGACGTCACGAGCAGTGAGCTCTAAACTCTATAATCTGGTGATGCCATGAAATATACCAAGTGACCAAATTATTTAGATTAACATGCTTAACATAGTTGCGAATTACGGAAACGAATTCGCTAAATTCTTTACGCACGCCATTCATAATACAGTAAACGGAAACGATCTTTCAAAGTCAACAGATTTAAGTATGGTCTATTCATTTAAATAGCTACTAAATTTCCCAAAATTAATTGATGATTATTAAAAGTGAATTGATAAGGGTGCCTACACAAAAATACAATAAAAAGATAATCAATTACAGGTTTTATGAACTGTGATGATGTCTACGAATACGAAAATTTCGTAAATTTTGAAGAAATTTCATTCAAAGATAAGATGGGTTTGGTTGGCAGTTGGGGATGTCGACCTCGATGAAGCCTTCAGATTCTTTGTTATATTTAACGCTATGCTAGATTAGTTTTACAGTCCGATTTTTGCAGACACCTCGTTACGCTGCATTTAAAAAATCGCCTGTATTATCTTTTACAACCCCAGTTTATGCTTGCAATTAACATCGCGAGCCAGACAGATTTTTTGCAAGTTTTCTCCTAGATCCCATTATTCGCGTTCGAGTCGGCCTATAAAGCCCAAATGAAATCATTACTGCCACTGACATTTTTTATCATTCGTTTCGGTTTAATAGAGGTCGAAATAAAAGAAATGATATTTATTGCGAAAGGGTGTTAAAGAATGATTGAACGAAATTCCCACGAACCGTGAGAATACACTTGATTCGCCATCGTGGACCATCAAACGACACATCGCCAAATCCGGCCCTTTGTCTTTGACGGTCAACGGACGCCACGAGCTGGACAATCGAGTGTGAAATGTGAAGCACTTTCTTGTCGTGACACCTAACAGTCTAGAGGCCATGAGAAAGAAAAATTTCCATGTGAAAAAACCAGAAGCACCGGGCTCGTCAAAAATTACCAAATCCGTGTGCCGGCTTGGAGGATTGAGGAATCGCTTCTGCAGCCTTGTGGAGCATTTACAAAACGGATTGCACAGCTTTTGGTCTCTATAATTAAACTAATTAATAAATTATATTTTAATTAGGCGTCTGTTTCGTCAGGCTGTTTGTTTTCTATCAAAACAATGTGTATTGGTGGTTTACGTTGGCGTTGTGGCTAGCAAAACTTCCTTTTTGCAACACCTGACCTTAACACACTTCATGTCATACCCGATGCAATCCTCAAGATCTCGCATCGCAACGATTCGCGGTTGAAAGTGTAAAGCCTCACAACGCGTCAGCGTCGAGTTAAATATTAAATTAACGCAACGTTACGCATCGCTACGCGTGAAAATTAGGCGATTTTTTGGTGGTTTCGGACGCACATTCCCTCGCACTTGACACATTGTGCAACACTTTTCTACAGTTATCCATCGGACTGAGAAAGAGGTTATTGAAAAATGGTAATTCTTCGGTTGCCACGGACCACCGTTAAGGTGATTTGCACGAGTAACTCGAAGAGGCAGATGTTTGTTATTGTTGCGTTATACGTGCGAAGCGACCTTTATAAACGTTTCGTAATTTCGCATTATTAAGTATAAACGCCTTTTGTATCGCTTTTCAGTAATGGCCAGTTTCGAGACCGTATTCCACTTTGCTGCCAACAATGCGGATGCGGTACGGCACGGCCCGACCTCTTCATTTCGTTTTTCTACCACTTTTCATCATTATTGTTATTAGCACTTTTCGTTTCGTTTCTTTCTTCGTTCAGGAACAGGATTTTTCACTCTCCACTTGCGCTTTCAAGAATTAGCCCCTTCTGAGGCTCGAGGTACGTGACATCATTTACGATCGACCAGTTTCTTGGAAAAATCCAAGCACATTTTTGCCTTATTTGGGCAGGCGACAATAACAACTATCGGACACCTGTTGCGTGAGCAAACATGATTGAGCTCTTGTTTGATAAACTTTTACGTCATAATTGGGCAGATGGGGAAAATTATACTCCATGACCGAGGGTTGATTGAATCGCCACAATGGAGCGGCATATGTTGGATGAACAAAGTGTAAACTATTCAATATCAGCACACAGTTAGCGTGGTTGTAAAGAAAATAAGAAAATCTTTATAATAAATAACTGTATTGTTCACACGTAATTTACATGATGGTATTTGTTGCACAAATAGTTTACTGGGTTTTTAATTTCACCCAACAATGAGAAACAGTTGAGTGAAGGCAGTGAAGCTCACTTTTCTTTGCACTGTGGTATGACAGCGATGGCATACGTTATAAAAAAAGATGCTAACATTTAATTTTACCTTAAAGGTGTTTTAACTGTAGATACCATAATTACATAGCGTCACTTACTTATCAGACTTAATAAGATTTTTCTAGAGGTAACTGGAGCACTCTGTTACCAAAAATGTCACGGTTCCATCAGAACTTAATTGGCAGGCGAAACTTCGGTGGACAAACAGAAAATAAAAATGTTGGTGCGAAAATGATGATTTATTAGAGACGTTTTCAAAGACATACAGTGAGTTATGCTATATTCAAACCAGAAAGCAATCAGCCAGCATTACAACTTCATCATGAAATCTGATCATCACTATATCGAAGCATTGTGTCAAAGGTGAAGAAACTTAATTCAAACTGTTTATCTCATTAGCACGTCGAAATGACATGCCAGTCAACTGAGGATGTAGATCTTTCAATTACAAAGAACCAACCGGCGCGTCATCAGGAAGCTAAAGCATAAAATCGATGTCTGAATGGGACAAAGTACTAATTTCGTGGATGTTTGCAGTTCTGGTCGATTTGACTTCACCGTTGGCGCGAGAAGCATCCCGGAACCGCATGCGGAACGAGCTTGCGATCAGGGCGATGAGGGCCCCTGATTAGGCGATGAGGTCGTGTCTAATCCGAGCACGGTAAGAAGGGTCCGCCTCGCTTTGGGGATTTCCTGTGATTTCGCCATTTTTTCTACTTGACAGATGATGCGAGAAGTGCCATCTTCAATTTAGAGACCACATCCTGTCGCGTCGATGCTGAGCAGCCGCTCGAGTGAAGAGTGACTAAGCCACCGGGGAGGAGATGACATTCAATTAATCCATGCTTCAGGGGTGGGACGTGAGGGACCTCCACGCGAGCGAACGTTCTCAGTTCCTCACTTCACTGAGCAAAAATCTGATACTCCGAAAGCAATAAGTTGCCAATAACTAGAAATTTTGGTTTTTTACGCTAAACTAATCCCTCCCAGTCCATGTCCGTGTGAAATATATAACAGAATGGCTGAACTGCACACACAACTCGTATAGATATTAGATTAAGTCGTGAATGTGGTTCCGTATCCAGTGATTTGTTCTGGTACTAACTACACCGTGCCGTGATTGCTAGAGAAATTACTGAAGACTTACTTATCTTTTACCACTATGGTTAATTACAAAAAAATTGTGGCAAATGTAAAAAAAAGTCCTCCCCGGCGGGGAATCGAACCCCGGTCTCCCGCGTGACAGGCGGGGATACTGACCACTATACTACCGAGGACTTGCTCGTTTCACGGTACTGATGAGAAAAATTCCGGCATTTTTACAAAAGTTGTATTCTCATTCAAAGAAAATTACAAATAGTGTAAATATTGACAGTCACGCTTATTATTGACGCCATTGTGATTTTTCCCAAGAAAAGATTAAATTCTATATTGGATTTGACGGTTGCTGTTTTTCTAATATGGTTCATAGGTAGAGATGATGAGAAATTGCAGAAGGACCAGCCATTCGTGACAATCCAACTTGAGGACAAAGACTAAAATCGCTCATCCGTACATACTACTTATACACTTTTCACACCTCCGTATAATATATTATTGTGCCCATATCAATATCACAGGATATCAAAAATACAGAGCCGGGTTCACACCACTGAGGCTGAAGTTCATCATCCTATTTAAATAAACAAACATGGTTAGTACTATTTAAATATTATTTTATGAATGTCAATGTCACAGCAAGAAATAATAGTGCTCTTTCAGAATATTTCATCAACTAAAACGGGATAGAGTGTAACAATAATTAATAACGCCAATTTAAAATCCAATCTGTAATCTGTAAAATTTATAGCTTTGTTTACGTATCCGCAATCATGTAATTGTTTCAATCATCATTAAAGTTTTTTTAAGAGGAATTTATATATTTATTGCTTCTGCATCAACTCTAATTCTGGACCTTTATGACAGGCCTCCCAAGTGGTTGCTTTGTTTACAGATTTTTTCCGAGCAGTTACAGTATTTAATGATGATAATACAAATAATATTGTTAATTCAGTTTATTTTCTTTGTCTGTTTGGACAATATTTGGGTCCGAAAGACCCTTTGTTATCATAACCAAATCAAATTTTAGCTCATGGGATCACAAAAGGGCCCGACTTTGGCGAAGTTGACCGAAGTGCCAATATTTTCGCTTATAAACTAATTATTTTAATAATTCTGTTTCGTATTGTGACTTTTATTATTTATTTGCTATTACAATGTAAGATTTTATTTTTCACATGTTCTACGTGCCNNTTGCTCTATCGTTTTAAGACAATAAAACCATGATTTAGCCTACTGGCAATATAACAAAACGCAAAATTAATCTGAGACGCGAATAATTAATATCCAATTAGGCGAAAATCTGTTAACATTGCAACATCTTCCAGCTGCTTTTTATCTTGAACTAGTCCTTTCCTTTTCATTTTGCTCTGGCATTTGACGCTGCTTCTTACTCGTATGTAAAAGTTATGAGGTCCTTTATCAACTGGAGATGGTGAAGTAGCGTGCAGTTGTGTATCAGATTCAATTTCACCTGGTTTTATTTACAGCTGGTCGTCAGCTATAACCCATCTTATGGTTTCCTTGGACCACAAACTGATTAATTTTCCGGCACCAGAAAACACGTACTCAGTTCCAGTAGTTGAAAGTCAATTAATCGTACGAGAAGTGGAGTGGTTAGCCCCGAGTGACCTCAACTTAGCTCGTGACCATAGCTTACGTTTTCCGCCCCATTGTTGCACCTAGTCGGGCCTTTAATCTCGCCATTGTCAGATAAGCACCATTGTCACGCCTAGTCTCGACACCGACTCCCTTAATTACACACACTGTAAGCATGATCCGGATTACCTTTGACTTTTTTTAGATCACCCACGCTATATATGTGCGTGGGCTGGCCGTAATGAAAGATTCTGCATTCATAAAAATCTGCCAAAAAAATTAAACGCAACGATGACGTCTCTCGAGTGGCTAACCTTGCGTCCAGCCCGCCCCATCCAATCAATTTTATAGTCCCCTTAAACAATGTGGAGCAATTTTTGTAACATATCGGCCGTTTAGGACGCTGTATCTTTAATTGCCATCGAGAGACAAGAGCAGATTTTTTATTGTCTTCGACACAGACGTCGGAAAAAAATCACACATCCCGCCCACCTTGTAGATAACTTTTGCTTTATGGGAACCAGGCCCATTTAACGTTTTCATTGTAAAAAAGCGGAAAACGTGTGCGGTTACAAAACGGTATCACATTATGGTTTGACTAACCATTTATAAAGTTATTTAAATACAAAAAAATTCGTTTCATTACGTCAACATCCTAACTGTTATGTGCAGAGCGCTTTGCAAAATACTGTGGCTGAAGCTCAAAGCTCACGTTAACGAACCATAATGCTTCCAATCGTTTTTTACCTGAAAGCGACATAATGGGGTCCCATAAAGCAAATTGCACGATAAAAGCCATCGCTTAGGGACAAATAGCTTTACAATGATGGCAATTTGTTCACAGCTTTGTAAACACAACCAGACTCACCGTAAACACTATGATTATGACTTTTTATTAAATCACTTTGCTATTTATAAACATTAAATGTCGATTATAGTCGCTTAATTAAATATAATGATGTTAAATGGCCAATATTTTACACATTTTTGACGCAACTCCAACCAATCAAAATTTACACTGCAAATGATTGATTTTATCAAAATTATAGAAAACGTTTCCTATATTGCCGCATACACCACGAAAAAAGAAAAAAGTTGGTGGTACCCCTGGTGGGACTCGAACCCACAGTCCCCGGCTTAGGAGGCCGATGCCTTATCCATTAGGCCACAGGGGCTGTGTCCTTTGATTCAAAGCAACTACATTTCTTTCTACTTTAATAACATTAATTTATTAAATTGAATTATAATATAGTTTAGAAAATTTAACAATTTAATAATTACACCATAAAGCAGAAGCTAGATTTTAATAAATGGAAGATTTAATATTTTTTGTAAAATAATCGATCAATCGAAAACGGAAATTAAGGTTATGAAGACATTCTATCAAAATAATTTTAATTGATTTGCCCTTACCTTTACAATGTGTTTACCAAATGACCTCGAGTAGCATCCTTTTGATATCTCTGAACAAGTGTACGGGAAATCAATTTTTTCAAGGCACAATCAGCACTATTGTTTAAAAAAATTTACTGCTACATAATTATTAACAATGGAACCAGTTGTTCATTAACAATAATTTTGTTTTAATTACTAATAAAAAGTCAAAATGCCATAATGGATACTTAAATTTTGAAACTGCCAATATCGGTAATGCAGGTTGCTGTCTGATGGAACAAAAAACCATATTCGTAATAAAAATTATATTTAACTTCCCACAATTTGTATCACAATTTTAAAACTTAGTAACTTTAAAGAAATTCGTCTGAAATTTGCAAGCTCTTGAAATTTAATTTGGATGTCTAATAAATAAGTCAAAGCTCGGTGAAATGTCAGACGAAATTATGCCCGCTTCCCACCAATTCCCCCCTCAAAACTTAAAGCCTAATCTGCACTAACAGTATGTACAAAGTCTGCCACAAAGTTACAAAATTCTTCCGTAGGGCATTCTTCGTGCCGGCGGCTGTCCTACGCAGGGACTCTCATGCAAAAGCAATTTGCTGCCGTAAGCCGAGCCTCCGCTGCTGCTGGAGAAGAGACTTCTGGTGTAGAAGGGTCCCTCGCTGCCATTTCTGCGGCTTTTTAAAAGCGCACACGCCGCGACAATCACGGCGCATAAGAATATTACGCCCAGGATGCAGAAGGTTATGGCGATTTTGTCGGGGGAGACGCAGAATGTCCGGTCTCCTGGAAGATTCGTGAAAGGGTAGGTCGAAGGCTCTGCAAAAAATTGGACGTTACTGCAATGTTTTTTCTTTGGATGTGGTGCAGCTGCAGCGACAGAAAAAAGAAGTGAATTAGACCGCACATGGAATTCCTGCTGCTCGCTTTGGTCTCCGTTAAAGTAATTTCTGCTCAAGTTTGGTGAAAGGTGATCGAGAATACATGGCCTGATTCGTCGAAAAATTAAACTTTGAAAAAAGTTACATGGCAGTAAACTGACTGATCTATTTTTAAGTTTACCTAAATACCGCGAAACCTACTCCGAGTGGAGCATCAGGCTGAATTTGATTCACTTCATCCACTGACACAACAGCGTGAGGCGATTTTTC
>QDEB01124280.1:0-11456 GCA_004193795.1 Asbolus verrucosus | reverse complement strand
ACTACCAATATGACAAAAAAAAGTTTCCAAAAACAGTATCATAATAGTCTTCATTAAAGCACTGTTTTTGGTGAGTTAATAGAATCATTGAAGACGCAAAGTAGGAAAATATCGTTAATGTTTATTTTTGAACAACTATTGACCACAGCTCATGCTGGTTATTAATGTATTACCGTTTTTGAATTTGCCCTGTAAAATATGCAAATTTAGATTTTTTTTTCTGAAGTTAAGATTATACTGAGTTTGCCCAAGTTCACGGAGTTATGGGCGCTCGCCCCAAAATGCCCGTGGGCACGAGCAAATCTGTAAGAAAAAATAAACACGCTTCGAAAAGGTATAGAAGAGTGTGTGCTTTATAGGACCGCAAAGCAGAACCAGGTCGTTTAATAAAATTAGTAGGTACATTAAAATTTATCAATTAAAGGGAAGTGTTTTGAATCGCTGAGGCGTGTGATGAAATAAGTCTCGCGTAAGTAAACTAAGCGTGCCTATATAATGGATTGCAGAACGGACCACGCGCTATGCTAACCAGTAAATTTATATTTAATTAACTCAAAATAAACACCACGATGAATATGGTTCATTTTCTCACATGTTTAGTCGTAGAACATAAATAAATAAAGGACCAAAGCTCCAGACTGAGACGATGTTAACTTCATCGAATAATTGACAAAAACAATTATCACCCAGAAAATACCAAACACGTGCAATTTGCTTAATGTATTTCAATTTTGGTAATTGGAATTAATAGCTTTTACTTAAACTTCTGCAAACAATACACCTCTAACGGCACCATAACAAATATTTTACATTAATATTACGCCTAAGGTCGCATTGTCAATAATGTAATGTTCTGTAGATTAGAAATTTTCATCCTCCACTGCCAAACTGCCACGAGCAACTTTCTGATTAACACAAGCCTAAAACAATGACCACGCATCGTAAAGGATGTCAAGGTTAATACTCGCGCAAAAAGTAGCTCTGGTTAACACAGCGTTATATTCTTTTTTTGCGAACTCGTAATGAAATGACTTCGGATGCTGCCATTGTAATAATAAAAAAACTGACTAAACAAGTTTTGCTGATATTGCACTTTGAATTCGACGCCCTCAGGACCACCTGAGTTGACGAACTAGCGCATGTCGTCAAATCGGTTTCCTTTTTCGATTTTGTCAGCCCTACAACGATACTAATTTTACATGAAACACTCTTTTTTGAACTTTGGAGTTTAAACGTTCGAATCCCCAAAGGTGAAAGAAGTTCCATAACAGGTCAAGTCAGGATGACCTGAAGTCATTAGAGTCATCCATTTTTAAAGCCTGCAGGATACAAAGTTAAGTAACTCGTTTGAAATGAACTTGTGAGACGGTTTTTAGTTACTATACAAAGGGTATCTAGACTCAAGTCTTGTAAATTTGACACATTTCTAGCTTTTACATTTGTATTATCTGGTTAAGTGTTAGCAATTAAACTATTTTATATTTACCAACTGATATTATTGTCCTTTCCTTCTAACAGAGTTTAGATCGTAACAGTATCTTCATTGCAACCAGGAAAGAAAGACTCAGAGATAAAAATGCGCAAGAGTCAATGAAGTCGGAAAAGTTCACAAAATACGTGCTTTTGAGGGGAAAAAGATAAACAAATAGTAGAACTTAATGCACGAAAAATGATATTAACATGAAGCAATGGATTAGGGGAACTTGAATATCTTCTCCGATTAGAGCTGAAACAAAATTCTGTTTTGCTAATCTCCGTTATTTGTTTTTTCACTACACCTATTGTTCTTCTGACGAGAAATGTTCTAGATGGTGAATATGAAGCAACATTTACACTGATGTAAATGTTTTTTCGTGTCTGTAGTCATTATTTCCATTTATCACATTAATAATAATAAAAAAAAACATTGTAAATCTGCAGCATAATGAAAAATGAAAATTTAATTTGCCCACCGTTAGAAGGTTTTGTGGACAGTTTTTAGTAGAGTGGGTGCAATTATCTAACGATATTAAAAGTAGTTAGTGGAGTTAATTAGAGTTAAAAATAGGCAAAGACAGAATAGGGCCAGCATTTTAAACAATTCACTTCCGTGTTCTCCTGCATCGTTTTTTAACCGGACATGTACCGCTGGTGAATCGTTAAATAGAACATTTCGCAATGCGGATAGCAAATTCAGTCGGTTTAAAGTTTTTGTGAAACAGAACACCAATAAACGGCTAAAATTAGATGTCGCTAGAGATATTTAAAACTAATATTTTGCCGCAATTATGCCTTTGCTGGAGTTAATTAGGTTCTGTTAACAATCGAATTATTTATTAGCTCTGCTGCTTTGCAAAATAATTTTGATGCAGGCTGTATTGCCCAGATCAATGGTCACAGTGGCGGAAAGTTCGAGTGTATTATTGAATAATATGACATCACGTTAGAAATGGCTTAGTTGTTATTATTAGCTGCATTGACTGACGACAAAGCGTAAACTACCCATTGCAGGCCAGAATATTCTGAAATCATTGCTAATTAAACAAGTTAATCAATTTATACTACCACATCAATGGGAGATTAGTCATTGGAGAAAAGTTTGTCCAACAATTTTGTTTATAAAAAGTTATAATGGTGAAATACGAGCTTTCCGAGTTACACCATTACTTTTTAATAGGAGCAAACTTGACGTCGTTACGAGGCTGTAGTAATAATAGGAGAATTTTATACATTATTACTAAATATTTCAAGTAGATGTAATTTCCATAGTTGCTTTTACAACTTTTATAAAAAAGTTAGAAGCTACTGGAATTAATTAGAAATTCTTTAGGAATCGTTAAAAGTCGCGCATAAACTTCTAGCTATGAAGCAACCATTAGAGCAGTAATCTCCGCAGAGACATTTAATAAATATATTATTATAATTTAGAAGATAAGAATGTCGCTGCTCTGGTTATGCAGCACTGCAGAGACTCATCTAGCAACTTTTTCTTCATTTCTTCGAGTTACAGATATGAGACCCTGTTTCTTACAAAAATAAAAACCTGGTAGTCGGAGTGTATGAATCTTTGAATTCTGTGGATCTTTGATTTTTAGTGGACTTTATTAATTAACCAATATCCTATCAATTTTTAGCACACGAACATTTTTAATGTGGGTGAAGAATCTGCATCTAATATTAGCGCACTCACATCATTTTGTACTCACTTTCAAGTGAAAAAAAGTAGAATTTCCTGTAGGTTTAGGGAGTCAAAAGTTGTACTGTTCCGAAAATAAATCTAGTATAAAAAATGTAAATAGATTTAAATAAAAGACAGTCATAACGAAAATTTAACATCACTTTTTCTTTGCACAAGTCATGAACAATCCACATCTGTTCCTTTTTTTATTGCTCTTAATTGTCACTTAAATTGTAAAGTTGGTCGATGAATGAAACAGACTTTTTGAAGCAGGTTGTTTGAAGTAATATAACACTGACACAAAATAATGTACTTTATGTGAATTCTTAATTCATGACTGAGCGCTTACATTTTATATAACTAAATTTAAAATTAGATTTAACGAATATAATAAAAAGCATTTCGACAAGCAGTTTTTATCGTATATGCAATTTTGCATAAAGTTGAACACTAAACTTAATATTGCAAAGCAGCAAATATTAGAAATATAACATTTAAGCAATTAATTTTTCTTTTTAACAATTAGTTATTTATTATTATTATTTACATAAGAAGATAAAAGTTTAACAATCCCAAAAATTTATAATCCAACATATATAATGGAATAAAAGAATAATCAATAATCATTTTCTAAAAAAAAATTCATAATTAAACAAAAGTTAGACGAAATTACAACAACTTTATCTACGTAGTCATGATAAAGTGATTTCAAATCTGTCAAAATTATTAAAAATATAACAGTTTAATGAGACTTGTTATCGTTGACAAATATCTACAGCATAATTAAGAAATACCCAACCACTTGAACGGCCATAAATAAACATTCTAAACAGTTACTTCATACTTCTGCGTAAATGTATTTGGATCTTCTAAACGTTATTTTAAATTTTATGTCCTATACCAGTCTGTTTAATTGAATTCCAAAGCTTCGGATCATTTGTGATTTTATTAAATTTTAAAAATTTCGATAACTGTGTCGGTCAAGTTACCCTCTGGCTCGGTGCAATATAACTACAAAAACAGCTGCCTTCCTCTTCGAAAAAGGGCTCCATTCACTGCCAACCTTAAGTGACAATAACTGCAAAGAAAAGGAACAGATGTGGATAATTAATATAATATTTGTAAATAGGGACGTATATTTTTTTCGTTGGGACTACCTTTTTATTTAAGTCTGCTTATATTTTTACACCAGATTAATTTTCTAAACAAGTTAAAAAAAGTGGGAATGATTAAAATTAGAAGTAAGTTTAATACCTCGTGGAATTAAAGTTTTTTATTAAAAAAAAAAGACGAAAAAGCTATCTTTTAAACATATTTTGAACGTATTTAGTCGACATTCCATCATAAACTACAGCGGTGGACTTGTGTCAAAGTACCCTCCAACGCCTAAAATGGCTTGGCAGATCCATGACCTGCGGGTGGCGCGATATTTCATACAAATTTGACAAAGAATCCGTACACAACTTTTGAACTCGATATGTCGTGCGAGCGAGCGAGCTAGCGACATGGCCAAGAACAAAAGCGCTCCTCGCTAATGCCCGTGCGCTAGGAGACTGCGCATCGGCGTGTTTAAAAAATGGCGTAAACTTGAAAATTTCGCCAATATTTACACAAAACAGATGATACAGGTTTCTTGGGTTTCTAGATTCGAGTTTAGCTTAAGGTACGCACACATTATATTACATGCTGGTTGAACACTACATCAAAAGAGATTCGTGCTTGGTGCAATCAGGAACGTAAACAGTTGCTGAATACCGAATATGGTATATAAACGTGGCAGTAAACACTAGAGAATGAATATTGGTAACAAACATTCGTTCGTTCGCGTGTCTTCACACGCTATTTCGATTGATGTCACATAGTATAAAAGAACATATAACAGATAATAACTGCATGTCTAATTAATGTAAACAATTGTTTACGTGTGCCTGCAGTGGGTAAACAATGTAAACAATTATAGACAAAAAAGAGGAGAATAAACAAAATGAAGCAGAAGCTAAGAAATTAGAAAATTGTCAGGAACTCTTTAGATAAGGCAAAAAAAATTAAGAAATATATTGAAAGAATTTTCTGTATTTTTATCCAAGCTAATACTTGAAAGCATACAATATAATAACAGTAATTACGTACTACACAATTAGAATATATTTAATATAAATAGCATAAGCCGCATCAATAACAAATTCTGTCAATTGAATGAGCTCATTAGTCAGTGGCAGAGTATTGGCATTGTTGTTGGTTTATTGGTCGTCTTATTGGGAACATTTCAGTTATAGATATCCCGACAGGCATAAAATATACTAATAAAAATAAAATATTCAGGTAGTGTGTATATGCGTATTCGAATGGGAATAAAATTTATGTTCAACAGTGAAGTTAGCAATTGCTTTATCAAGCTCGGAAGTAGTAAACTGAATGGTAAAGACGAAATGGTTTTAATGTGGATACGATACGCGGTACGAATATTCAAATACAATTTAATAATTACGGAATTAGTAACAGTATACACATTGCATAAAAGTTTTATTGTGCAACAAAACTTGAAGTGAAAATAAAAGAAGAACTTTATTGGAATTCCGATGAAGGTTTTAATTTCAAACTGCATTTTGCTTTTAATTAAACGTATATCCTTTTTTTTTGCATCGAGGTGGAATTTCGAAATTGTATAAAAACTGTAATCCGACACGCTGAAGTGTGTATTTTGTGCAAATGTTATGGTAGTTGAGTTGTAATTCTGGAAGTTAATATCGTAAACATACGGAACTAGAAAATATTCAACACATTTCGAGGAGGTTTCTAAATAGGTAGTAGGTCTTTGGAGGATGCGCTCGGCGTCAAGTATTTATCCCTAGAGTGCTAACAATGGATGAGTAGAACAAAGATGGTTAGTCACTTCTTTATAATACTTCTACACAACTGCTAACTTCAATAGTTACTTTATGCGAACAGCATTGTGTGATTATTGTTACACATTCGCTCGACTCAGCTTTTAAAGCATTAATTAGTAAAAGTCGCATACTGAAATTGGGTATTACTTTATTTTTATTTCATACGTAATACTCATTTAATGATTCGACTGAAATATAGCTTTAACGGTGTCAACAAATATACATTCGTTAATTAATGAAAATCACATCCAATTTCATTTATCAACAATTAAAAAAATTCCTTAATTCAACATTGTCCATATTTGGTGTTTTATCTGAAGCTTGTTTTTATCCCGGCTAGCTTTCAGCTCTGTCCTATGGAGAGAAGCTCTTCGGACGTTGAACAGTACTCACATTGAGGTTCTTATGATCACTTTTAAATTAGTGATGAAAAATATCCAAAAATGTTAGCATAAGCTACGTCTATAACTATAAAAATATTTAAATAAATGACGGAATTATTGAAGGTGGATGCGCATACAAGGATAAGAAACGAGAGGAAATTCAGAAACAATAATTACATCGTGAATTTCAAACTCAGTTTCAGTTAATTGTAATTTTTGAAATAACACCCTTATTTAAATTTTTTGTTCTAAGACGTACTTTAATTCTCTACGATTATAGTTGATTTTAATGGTTTTCATTTGATTCATTTGCGTTAACAAGATCACCTAGCAAGTTTGCCTCCAATAACATGAGCAGTGAAGTTATTTAAATATTGCCATTTTATCGTTTTTTTACCACAGTTAATTTAACATTTCATGAAAGAACTCGAAATGTATTTTTGACAATACGTCGAAAATTTTTAACCGCCCAAAAATGATTTTCGTGTGTTCCAACTCAAAGTAAGAATGAGGGGGGGTCACATAAATTTGAAAATATACAAAAAGTTTGAGGGACGCTGTTTCATCCTTTCTCTGGAGAATACAAATAGAATTTGTCGAATTTGGGGTGGTTGGTGGGGGTATTGCGAGGCGAATTAATTGTTACCTGCTTTTAGTTTTTGGGTTATCTCATTTCATATTCATTTCAGTCGGCACTGCAATGCGGATATTTATGAAATTGATGACAAACTCACCTTAGCCCCGGAGCGTTTGTCGAAAGGCATATAAGTAATTGAAAAGTGACAAGTGACTGTGATTTCTGTTTGGAGATGGATGTATTATTTAAATATTTCCGATTCGTTGGCAATTGACAACGTAGGAAAGCGTCTCCATTAAGGCAATTACATTAGCAGTCGCCGTCAAATGTGCGGAAATAAACTAGGCTGTTTGTTCCTCTAAATCAGGTCAAAAAGAACTGTAGAAATCATAGGACGGGTAAGAAAGTGGAATTGTTGAGTGTTATCGCTACTTTGTAGCGACGATCTAAGCAAATCGAGCATGGAAGCGAACCAAGATATTGGGAAAGCATCCCGACGTAAAAAAGAACTAATTTCCGTTTGGGCCGGGGGTTAAGACTAAAATCAGTAGAAAAGTTAGGGGCAGACGATTCACATTGCTTGCAAACTGCGGTCACTGGAGATCTTTTGATAGATTAAAAAGACCTACGTTTACTCGAGGATAATGGTTTTATCCAATATATAGCTAATAAAGTATTTAGTGTTTACTAACCGTGCTATAATTATTTACAACCGGAGTCCTCTTGGTTCATTGCTTACAATAAACAACAAGAAAATTGCACTCGTAAATATCCAAAAAGCCACGCTTCAGGGTTAATAATTGATCAGTCCAGCCGCAGTTTTCATTTCCACTCTAATTAAACTGCAGCAATAATAATTAAAAAAATAATTACAATCCGACCGATTTAAGTTGGAAATTGCCCCATATACTATAGAACCACCAATACTATTTTCTTTAATCAAGTTTCATGTAATCTCTACCAACTCGTAAAAGTTTTTATCGATCCGATACGAAACTACAAAAAACACAAAACATACACGTTCGTTCTTCTTGCACACAACTGATAACGAAAATTTTTAATTAATAAAAGAAAATATCACCGCGATGTTTTAGGACTTCCAGTAATTAACACTGTCTATTTACCGTGGAAATTGATTCCCCAGTTAATGGAACCTTCTATTGCGATTCCGCTTATTACAAGATGCAGGAAATCGTTCCAATAAAAAACTTGCACAGATTTTCGTCCTTATTGAAGTTAAAAGGTCGGTTCGCTTTCAAATTTCTCTCTTTGACGCTTTTTTTTTAATTAGGAAAATTTCGGATTTAGTGTCAAGAAGAACGGACGACGCAAATCTGAATTTGACAGCGTCTAAAGGATAATTTTTGTTGTTGAATATTTTCTCACTGATGCAAAATAACGAAAAATAAGGGAAATTGTTTCCACTTCGTCCGAACTCCTATTCAGTTTGTTCAGAATTTTATTGAATTTCCTAGCAATATTGAAAAAACTAAAGTTATGCTTATACAAAGATTTCGTTCTCACACTTCAGAAAATAACAATTTTTGATCCCACAATATTCGACCTTATTGGCCTGTTTTGTAATAAAGTGATAAACATTATTTAAAAAGATAAAGACGACAATAAAAGTTGCAATAATAAAAGTTTAGAAACAGTACCAGATCACTCATATTCTGCACTCTCATATCATACGTATTAAATTTGTTTCTGACTATATTACTTCGTTTTTATTTATTTTTCTCTAACAAAAGGACAGACAATATGTTTAAAAATGTTAATCAATTTTGATTACTATTAATTAATTAGAGAAATTGCCTTCACAGATGTAAAGTACAAAATTGAATTGGCCTTTTGTCAAATGGAACAGTTATTAGTTTTGTGTTATTAAAAACACAGTCTGGTCCCTGGCGAATTTCTAAATAAATTTTGCACTGAATTTTCAACAAAACACGTTTTTCATTGTAATTACATAATACCTATTTGCAGTTGCAGTTTTAATTATTAAGTGGTAACACTAAATTAAACAGTATTTACTGTGAAACTGTTCCCCCTGCTAGTTATACGTTTTTATTCGCATTTATTACTGTTTTGGGTAAATGATAAATTAATCAACTTGATATCGTCAAACATAGGGGATAACTTACCGAAACAATACATTCATTAATTAGTCTCTATTTAGATTAATTTGTGACGGATTATCAAAATTAATTAATTCATTAATTAAACGACATGAATCCTCAATTTCTGATTTGTGTATGCTTCCGAAATTTCTAGTGGCGTTTATCTCCTCATCTAGGTAATTTAAAAAATCACTTTGTCAACGATCAGAAAGCAATTACAGTAGTATATGTGTGAAGCAACTCGTAATACTATAGTTTATCCGATATTCCTATATGTTAATGTAATTTCGGCGTTCTCTAAGGTATTACCTGTACACGTGTCTTCGCTCATTATAATATAATAACTCCACTGAACAGGCATTAACATCGTTTCACATATTATGGATGACAGATAGGTCTGTTGTGTTCCTACTGTAATACGGCTCTTCTTCATCAAGATAATCTTTGTCATAATGCACCGCCCTTGTAAGTAATTATTATCTAGCGTCTATCGTTTCACCTTGTTCCTATAATTTAAATTTTGCTCCTAACCAAAATAGAATCGTCCCTTGCAAATAGCTTCCCATGATAATTAGAGCTGGGCAAACATGCGCCAAATACTTCAGTGTACATACATGTAACCACTCCAAGGCTAAATTTAACAAATGTTGATTAACGCAGCCTAAATTTGGAATAGATATTACCCCAATAAAAGTAATACACTGAAACATTTTTATCATTTTGAACAGAGTATTGACAGTGATTTGTGATAAGAATTTTTTTTAATTTCAATTTTCTCGATCGATTGTCCCAGGGGGACACGAGATACTTGAACTGTAACACGAAAAAATATTTAAAAAATGCAAGACAAACAATTCGTTAGAAAACAAAAATATATAAATAACAGAAGACGAATTTTCGATTATTTGTGGCTGTTCTGAAAAAGACATTTTTCGATTGAGCAATACGTTAGAAATTAACACCTTTAGTTAGTGGAGATGTTCAATAAAGCACCCGCAGAAAATCAATTTCGTGAAGGTAAAAGGTTGGAACGGGTAAAAGTATGCGAAAAGCTCTTAGCTTAATTGCATAAAATTTATCATCGAGATTAGCCCAAAATTCAAGAAGTAATTTCAAGAATTTCGCCATTTGACGTCAAGTCCTTCCAAGGAATAAAATTATTTTTAAATAAACCACCACAACTACTAAATTACTAAATAAGTACATATATGTAAGTACAAAAAAAAAACAAAACAAGAGAGATAAGAGAAATAAAAGTTTGAGAAGTAGTGTTTTATTAACTCGTAAAAACAAAAATTTTGTGAAAATTGTACAGCTGGTGAATTTAGCGCTTAGAAAAATTGTCTCCCAGCTGAATGTGTGGGTTCGTTACAAACTAATCAATCATGGCGGGATGGAATAGGGAAAATCTGTTTATATATCTGGAACATGTAACATGTTGTACATAAACAACTCCATTAAACTGATCCTGTAACACTAGTATTACACGAGGACCGAGAAAAAAGTGCCAATCGAATATGCAAATGTGGCAGAGTTTGTGGAACAACGGTTGCGAAATGTTTGTTTGTTGTTATATTTTATAATATTCGTGTCCTTGTGGTGGTGTCTTAGCGAATTGGTAGAGCGGGTCGAGTTAGGGAAAGGATATATTTTTTCACAATGTGATGACATGGAGTTGGCAAGTAGTTGTAGTTGTGAATCTTATTGGTTGTTTTGATTATATGTATTAGCAGCGTTGCGTTGTAACATTTTGAGTTTTGTGGGGCGATGTAGACGGAGACAATTTGATATTGTGGCATCACGAACCAAATAAAATATATGAAACAGGGCATCGTCATTGTAACAAAGAGCACTGCAATATAATGAAAGAAAAAACTGATTTATTTGTCAGATGTTGTGGTTAGAGTTCGCAACAGGTGCACGAGATTGCCGCTAAAAGTCCGCAGTCGACAAACTCACCTTCTTGGTGGTGTCGCTGTAACTGTCACGCAACAGTGGGACGTGTAGATAATTTAGATGATGTGGGGTTGGATCGGAAAGGGTAATCCCAGTTATATTTAATTCATATTTTTGCCAAGATCGTTTTATTTTAAAACGATTAAGGCTGGCGCAATTTCGTTTCCATTGTTTGTAAGCAGATCAGTGTGCCTAATGTGGGAATCTTTGAAACTGATTTAATATATTTAATATGGGTGCAGAATTTGCACCTAATATTAGCGCACTCGCATTATTTTGCACGTATTTTCATGTGAAATGATAATATATAGGCAAGTTTGTAATTGAATTTGGAAAAAATAGAAATGCTCACTGTTTATTGATCTAAAAAACTAT
>QDEB01124260.1:0-18589 GCA_004193795.1 Asbolus verrucosus | reverse complement strand
GTGGCATGTCAAATCTGTCGCTTGTAAATAAGCTTTTTACAAAAAAAGGGTACAGTGTTTTTGATTGTAGGCTGCACTGATTACTAATTGTTACCAGCGCAATATTAAACCATATATATTCCATTACTTCCCTACTTATTTTATTAAAATGTTATCACCTGTTTTTTAGGTAATATTCACCATTTTATTTAAATTATTAATTCAAAGAATATTTTTTTACATAACCTCCAATCCAATATAATGACAGATCGTGTTAAGAATAATCAATCCGAATCATTATGATTATATAGTGTACTAAAAGATCAGTTGCATTTGTTTTCACAGCTTCCTTTGAATACAAACATTTATAATAGCCCTGTATAATCGTTCACTTGATTTTTTACGTTGTTTACTTTTTAAAACATCTTCAATATATTGTTTTAAAAAAGTGCAAACAGGGAGGTAAAGACCTTTTTACTCACATTCCAGTTATAAAAATTAAATTAAATTGTGAACTCACGACTTAAGTACTGATTAATATTTAAATTCTCATTACTGATTACATTACATCTTTCTAAATCAAACTTAACCTTAAATAGTTTCAAATACTTGATTTTACAAGATCGTACCATTTGCAGTATTATAAATTACGTAAAACGACTATAATTTGCTTGCAAAATTCACCTCTGCTGTTCATTAAATTTACAAGTTTTTAAAAATATAAAATGATCAGTACTATATATAACCACACGTACAATTTCAAAGTAAAATTTAAAAACTAAGATTATTCTGTTGGTCATACTCCATTTGTAAAGTACACGTTAATTGGGTATAATTATGTGTGAATAAAACAGATTTATAAACCAAAAAATATTAAATAAAAAAAGTGATAGAAATTTACTTCTATTAAAATGATGTACTCATAAGAGTGATATTAAAAAAATTGATAAATTTGTGTTTGGTTTTCTTAATTCCCTTATATGTTCAGTTCATTCATTTTATTATGTTTTTAATAATTGTTGACATTAAGCGTTGAAATGAGTTAATGGCACTAATTTAGAAAATTGATTCTGAAAGTTTTTTTCATAAAGTCCGCTCTCTGCAGATAACTCACGCAATAAATTAAATTAAGTCATTGCGCACTATCTAATTATCTTTCGTTTAGACTGCAAAAGGTCTTCATGTCAATTATCATACGACCACGAAGAGCCACAACTGTGGGTGTGACGCTAGGGGGAACATGACCGATTCCTAGCATTGCTTTCACATTATTAAGAAAAGACGTGCGTCATATTAAAAATGAAGAAACTTTCTCTCTTTTATTTATACCACTTTGTAGGGAGTAACAATAAATCACCCGGTAGATGAACGCATTTATTTTGCATGGCACAAGTCTTATATACACACGCCATATCTGAGGCAACGTAACAATAAATGAAGGAAAAGAAAATGTATAACTTATTTGGCAGTACTTTCAGATCAACTAAAATTAGAACCTCCTGACAGCTTCCTCAGGTTCTGGATGGGCGGCGTTCCATTCCAGAGCCCTCTGTATAGCGGCGGGTATGGGCGGAGGAGTGGGTGCAATGGGCAAATGGGCCCCTTGAGGCTGGAAACCATTTTCATTGGCGATGTACTGAAGAGAAATGGGCGAGCCGTCTGGAGCGGTGTACTGGAAAGAACCTTGAACTTCTTCAGCTTCGGCGTCGGGGTTTCCGGCGTTTTTCAGCACTCCTTGTTCTTGAGCAGCGATTCCGTTACCAGTTTCATAAGAAGACCTATAAGAACCGTCGAAATTCACTTCTTGGTCTTGGCTGATGATGGGAATTTGCTCATTTCCGGTGAGCTGAGCCGCGCAAGCTGAAGATGCGAAGAAAAAGAAGATGATCTGAAAAACAGAGAAAGAATTGAAGATTTATGTTTTAAATTGCACTCACTGCAGTCTTCATGATGCTGCTTTGGAGACGATGTAGATGCAGTATGACACTGACATTCTCTTCCCTTGTATTTATACCTTTACAGTTGCAATGGGCGAAGAAGCTTGAGCAACATCTGATTACAACGAACAGTTACTTGCGTACTAAAAAAAAAAAAATACAAACAATGCCAACAATTGTACGATTAGTCGCCTTTTTTTAAACAAAATTTAACATTTTTCTGCGATCAAATGTCATTCATCTCGTTCCAGCTAAATCGTAAAGGTAAAGATTATAATAAATTATTATTAGCAAGGATACACTGGTGTGGGCCAAAGAAAGTTTTCAGTGTGATTACGTACATCGGCACGCATTAGAAGTTGTGATTGCATGGAAGAACTGGATGATTTGCATAAAATCGTATTCAAAGAGATCTAAATGCCATAAAATATGAAAAGCATCCGAGAAAATCGATAATATCGTGTACGTAATGTTGTCATTACTTTTAATTTGCATAATAAATTCATTAATTATTTTTAAAAATGATTTACTTGTAAAGTGCTAAAATGAATAGTCTGAAGGAACCTTTAAACACTGCAAACTACAAATGTTAGATCCTGACATTTAGTAGGTTAGAATGTTGTCGGTCTAGTCTTCTTCACATTTATGTGTGGTACAGAAACCACAAAAATGTTAGTAGTTGATTTTGTATCAGTGGCGCCGCTGGGTTAAATCACAACCTTCATATTCCTTTCTTAATGACCATCAGCGAAATATCTTTTAGCATTATTAAAAATAAGTGTTTTTGATGTTTTTAGCATGCGGAATATTTCTTATTAAATTGCTTCGAATTCAGCAGACAGTTTTGAATGTTTGTACATTTGTAACTGCTTTTTTCAGAAAGTTATTTGATAATGACAATAACTGATAATAACCATCGCTCAAATCGAACCACAACGATCTGTAAAAGTAAAACTTTGGCTTCATTATAAAAAATATCAAAATGTGGTTTTCAGCAAAAAATAGACGGATTGGCAATTTTTGTATTTTTATGTTTTCCGAAAACAATAACAAATATCCTTATTTTAAATATATATTTTTAGATTCTGCAGAAAACTTTGATTGCGACAGTACCTTTTTCGTATTAAAAGTTTTCTGAATTTAACATTTATTTTTAGTTAAGCGTGCTATGAGTCAAAAAAAAAGACTTGACGATGAACGAATGTCGAAGAAAGTAAATCCTACTATTAAAGAAAAAACGTCAAAAGATCTTCAGATTTAAAGATGGAACAACATGGCAATTCTGCGTTGTGTTATTTTTCCAACAAAACTGTCAATATATTTCAATTGAAGGCTATTAAAGAATCTGTTTAGCTTTAATTTATTTATATATGTATTTGATGTATTCCATTTTCTAATCATTATTTTGATTTATTCTGTAGATGTGAAAATATTAAAACATACATTAAAGTTTTTTCCTTTTTTAAGTGGAAACGTCATTCCGATATTTTTAATCTGAAATAAAAAAAAATGTTTTTAAAGAACCAAAATTTTGAATTGTTTTGGTTTTCAATCTTTACAAAATGTATGGAAATCTTTTAAATATAGGCAAGTACGGCAACAGTTACGCCACTGTTCGTATTTAACACAATTGCACAACGAACAAATACAGGAAAACAAAACCTACATATTGACGGTGCATAAAATTAAATTACATCACAAATTCGACTCGGTTGCAATTCGTTTTAACGATGAAAATCGTTTAGAGATTGCGAAACATCAAACAAACTAATTTTAGTTATAGTTCAACAGATTAATATTCGTCTGTCAAAAAACCGGTTTAGAACTGCTGTTACAATGTGTGTTACGCGGATCTTCATATTCTAATTAAGCATCTGAAGAATGGTAGCTGTAATGTAATATCTCTATGAATTAATTTAAGCGCAACATATTTAATTAATTTAAGTGATGCAAATTGCTTAATTATCTATAATTTTTATTTTGACTGCTTTATTTCGAAAATTTAAACAGATCTCGAAGATTTGACATTTAGATAACAATAAATTAGTGAACTTTGCAATCGTGTGATTTCCCTGTTTACATTGTGAATTATTGCCATTGCATTATTTAATTTTCCTTTGACATTTTTCTTCTTTTGGTAAGAAACTCTTTTATTTATTTATTTCTCTAAAAAGCCTCTATCTTGATATTTATTCGAAAACATTCTAGCACGACTTAAAATACCAGAAGATGTACGTGTAATCTCTTAGGCTACAACTGAACTATTATGAAGGACATCACTTTTGTTAAGAAACTGAATTAAAATAATTGTATCCGAGTAAAATCTAAATTACAAGTTAGCTGATCACATTTTGTATAATATTATGAATTATAAAACAGATTATAGCACAAATAGAGAAATTTTTATAATTATAATAATATGATTTAATTTGTATATAGATATATTAACATTTTTAATTACTATAATCATAATACAAATAAGACAAAATATAGGGGGCGTAACACTTATTATAGTATACAATTTCGAATGAATACCCAATTTCCTGGCCTAAACTATAGACGACTTGCGTGTTATATAGCGTTTGACCTTATGGATGAGAAATTGAATTAATTTTTTATCATCCTCGTTAGTCACCTAGGTCGAATTCGATGAATTTTGTTCGTGTATAAATGGCAAATGGTAATCACATTATAATTTATTAATTTTATATTTTTATTACTTTACGATTCGGAATAATCTTGATTTAAATATGACGGACCACCCAATATTTGTAGGTTATAAATTTTATGAATACAGATTTGAATACGATCACTTATCACGGTCACATCAATCATGAAATGTATTCAACTTTGTCGTAATGCAACCAGTAATATAACCATGGGTCGTAATGGGTTTCAGTGATATACACGAGGAACCAAAAAATTAAAAATTTAAGATATTTACTGAATTTTTAAATTATTTATGGAATGGAGGCCGGAAATGATGTCCCTGAATAGAGAACGTGGAATCTTGGTAACAACTTGATTCTCAATTTTACTTAAGTAATAGTAATTATCGTTGTGATTAGTAAAGTGTTAAGTAATTTTATTTAATGGAAGATGAAACAATTCATGGAAAATTTTTGAAGTTTCTACACATACATAAATTATCCAGTTTAAGTATATGTAAATATTTAAATCTGATTCTTTCATTAAGAGTTACAATATTAAAAACATTGTTACATAAGTTGGGCACCTCAAAAAACAAGAAGTTGTTTTCCTTAAGCAGTATAATTTATTTTGAGCAAAAAAAATGTTTTACTATAATCTAGCATGCAAATGTTGAAAATTCACCCCCGTACTTTTTTCAGTATCTAATTAAATTAAAGTTATGTTGTCCAATAAACATAAAGATGTCTAATTTGCAATTTAAACTAATTATATTCAAATTATGCGTTGTTGGCAATTTGAAAATGCAAGTCTCCTTGAGGTAAAATTATTTATTCTAAATTTATCGCTTTCTTATCGGAATTTTAGTGAAAGGAAAGAGTGAAAAGTCCATCCCTAATGTACTTACATTGGAATATATACAACTTTTAGTTCCTTAAATTGGAAGTGCAATCAAAGTGATAATAAATCAGTAATTTTAAACTACCGAAAAATGATCAGAGAAATACCAGAGGGACACTTACCTGCTTATTCTTTTCGTAAAAATAATTGGGTCTTATTTTTTGTTTAATAAGTTTTTAATAAAATTGTCCAAAAATCAAAAATTTGAGAATAATTAAAAAAAACACCTCAAAAGTTTAATTACACAAATAAAATTTGTAACGAAATTCCATGTCGACACTTGGAAGAGTTAATATAATCTTTGAAAAAAGTAGGTAGTAAAATTATTTTTAAATCTGCAAAATGTTAAAGAAATATTTTGCAATGTAAATTGTTAAGAGTTAGTTCTCAGAAGTTAGACTCTAACATGATAACTGATTTTATGGTATAATGATGACTTTTACATCTAATAGATTTGATAGAAATATATTTAGGATATTTTGACAATATTTACGCAAAATTACATTGCATCTGGTTTTGTATTTTAAATAAAATATAAATATTTGGTACTGAAAATCAATATATTTTTTATATGAGCTACTACATAATAATTTTAAAACACCAGCGGTATAAATGTGGGTGGTAGAAGCTGTAACACAAATATTTACGTGATTCTGTAGTGTGAACAACGAAAATACATTGTAAAAATATGTAAATCGTGCGTTATTAATAATTATGTAATATGTATGTTAATAAAAAAGAAATGAATCATAATTAAAGCAAGATGCGACAGCCTGTGTTATAAAACATTATTTTAACACTGAAGATTGCACAACATAATCAGACATCTTACACAGTTAATATACAAGGAAAAAATTCTTTTAAATCATTAGACTTCTTTATATCATTTAATTAAGAATAATTTTTCAAAACTTACTTTCTATGAAGTTAAAACCAGTGTACGTATTTTCATTTTCAGATGGAACACCAGCTGAGAACAACACGGATGCCAAAGCTGTTACGTCGACATATAATTTGAATAAGTATTTTTATTACCAAACTACAAATAATCACACCTAAATGTGTAGTAATGCTTCCATAAAAATAATATTATGACCTATTGACAAGCACAATCATTTACTTAAAATATTCAGAATCTAACACAGTAATGCAATTATCTCACAATCATTAATTTAAAAATATGAAAAAAAAAAAGCTAAATGAGAATGTATTCCTGCACAAGTTTATAATTAGAATGGATTTATTATTATTCATAAACGTACCGTCATTACTTCAATTTTTTGAATTGGTGTGAGTAATGCGAATGGTAATGGTGTGTTCTACACATAAATATTGACGGAATGAATAATTTATAATGACAATAATAATAATTAGTATTGTTTGTTTCCATTGCGCCATGAAACATTAACAAATAATACGAGCATCTTGCTCTCAAGCAAATATCATTTGAACAAAACTTTTTCAGCTGTGAAAGAACATGTTATCTTTCGCACCATTTAAAAATATTTATGACATGCTCAATCTCATGTATGTTTTTACAAAAATCACGGGACTTGCCCCATTTACCAGGAAAAACGTAGATTGCGGAAAATATATTTATTTGGAAGATACTAGCGGAAAATACCTAATAGGATATTGTGTGTATATGCAAGTACAAACTTGTATTTTCTTGATAATGATTTTTGGTTATTTGAGGTACAATAATGTTTAATTTGTTGGGTGTAATTATGGTTTCTTTTGAGACAATTTACTCCAACGTCCAGTTCGTAGAAATTGCAACTGTAATAACGTCTCTCATCAGTTCCTTTATTGGAAACACCGCTACTATTCTGTACATCAGTTATAGAATTTCCAATTTATTTAAAATTTTCGACTTAATCAATAAAGTCGATAAAAAGATGACAAAGATGGGATTTGAAATTGCTTATAAGAGGCTCTACTTATTCCAACTGTTTATGTTATTCGTATTCGTGGGTACTTGGTCCAGCAATTTAATTTATTCTGTAATATTTTCCACTCAAAGTCTCTCTCCAAGATAACTCAACCTTGTGCTTATGCTGTAAATTTGCACAATCAGTGCATATGTATTATGTACTTTTTTTACTTCTGCTGGGCAATCGTAGAAAGATTCAATGCAATACAGAGTCTTCTGTTGAAAATTAGCAAGAAAAATAATTACAGTTCCAAATGCATTCAGCAATTTATTCTGGATATTTCCGATTTATGTCAAAAATTACAACAAGCCAGCAATTATAATGCAGATATGTTCTTATTGAGTGCATTGGTGATGTATCTTATGTCAAATTTCTTTTTGTTGATTGGCTTATTAAATTTTACATTTCTTCAAACTTACGTGACTGGAACTCACCTTTTTATTCTTGGAGTGTTTTACAATAACGTAATTTTACTTATTGTAATTTTCATTGAAGTGGTCAAATATAAGGTATATATAAGGCGATATTATAGACTTAAATAATAAAAAAAAAATTAGTACAGGCAGACCATCCAAAACGTGAATGAAATGGTAATGTTGCATTCCGATTCAGAAATTTCTTTAAAGGTACGTAATGATTGACTGTAATTAAATCACTTAAAACCGATCTATTTTTTGAAGAGAGATACACTAATATTGCAAATCCTACATGGCGAATTGAAATTTTCACCCTGGGGTTTATTTGATCTAACTTTTCAAAAAATGTTGGAGGTAAAATTGTTGTGGATTAATGTCGTTCATAAATAATTTTTATTTTTAGAGTTATGGTTCTCTTACAAGCATTGTCATGTTTCTTACTCAAATTCAAAAAGTGTCACAGTAATAACAAATAAATAAAGTGTTTTTTTTTAACATCTTTCATTAATTATGTAACCCAAATCCTACTTACCTCTATTATCTCTCTCCTCATACTGCTCAATGTGACTTTTATTTTATTATATTTTCTGTTATTTATCAATCATTATCCAAGTAACGGTCAACATTTATCTTCAAAAAATTGCATAAAATCTTTATATATATAATCAGATAACCGAAACAATTTTCAATAATTCGTTGACCAAAAAAAACCTGAAGAGGGGTTTACTGTCATTAATTTCAATTTCCACTAAAGTAAATTTTCAACATTGTCTTAAAATTTTCTTTTAAAATTTAATAGTATATAATAAAGTTTTTGTAAGAGTAGAGTATGTAGGATCAAAGGTAAAATAAAATAAATCAAAATATATTTTTTTATCATACGAATCTGCTTAACATAAGCACAAATTTTTTATTTTTATTTGATGGTAAACGTAGATACATACAGTACTGTTATTGTGGTACATTTTGAATTTGACTCAGAAACATCACAATACTAGCGAGAGAACCATAGCCCTAAAACAAAAACAAAAAAATGTGAAAACTGTTCCCAAAAGCAATTATCGTACCTCCAACATCTTTTCAAAATTTAAATCAAATAAGCCCCATGGAGAGAATTTTATTTCTTCATGCAGTATTTGTAACTTCAACGTATTATTCTAGAAATAACATGATAAATTCTGATTTTATTTAGAATATTTATTGTATACTTTATTGGGTTTTTTAAAGTCAAAGTGATTCATGACCAGTTCATCTACTTCCAGAAAAGTTTGTTTGCACTGAAAAATAAGTAAATCACGAAATATTGGCTAGAAACTTGTTTCGAAATTCATTTTCGTTCAATATTAAAACGTACCTCGTGTCTGACCGCTTCAATAATAACCACAATAGATAAGATTATGTTGTTATAGAACAATCCTAAAATAAATGCTTGAATTCCACGTTCATAACTATGGAATATTCCAAAATTCAGAAATCCAATAAGCAAGAATAAATTCGAGGTCAAATACATCGCCAGCACACTTATTAAAAAAGTATCAGCATTATAAACACTGACTTTGTAAAGTTTTTGAAAAATATCAGAAATGTCCCAAATAAATTGTTGCATGTATTTTGTGTTGCGGCAAATATTTTTACTAATCTTCGGTAGATGGCGCTTTATAATTCTATATCTTTCTGTGGCAGCCCAACAGAAAAATGAGAAATACATAAGAACTACACCTTGATTACTTAAGCTTATGCCAAGAGCACAAGCTTGTGATATATTTGAATAAAAACTGCGTTGTGAAAAAAAGAAGTAATAACTAAAATTACCAATCCACATTACGGGAAATAAAGACATCATACACATTTCAAAAATATATATCCTTTTGTAGTGGACCTCAATTCCAATTTTTTTCATTTTATGGTCTATTTTATTAATCAAATTTAATAATTTAAATAAATTTGATACTTTATAAGCAAAATTAATAATAATGGCTGTATTTCCGATAAACGAATATATGAAAGATATCATCAAAGTGGCAACTTCTATAATCTGAATGTTAGGCGTATTAATTGCCTCAACAGAAAGCATTACCACTCCCATTAAATTGATAAATATTACACCTTAAACTCTGCAATATAGAAACTAATAGAGAAACCTGTGAAATGATACATACAACATCCTATCAGATATTTGCCACTGGTTGCTTCTGCATAAATATACTGCCCATTGTTTAATTTTTTTCTTGTGAATGGTGCTAGTCCTGTAATTTTTGTAAAGAGATAAGTTAAATTCAACATCTCGTATATGTTTTGAAACGGTCTAAAAGACATCATAGTTTGACAAAGAATGATTACTAAGCATATCCGACAATATTTTAATGTTTGCATTATTTATTGGTGCAATAAAAATGTACAAGGTGGGACAATTTTGTTTAGCTTTCGTGTTTAACTAATTTATTTATAGTTGTCTTGTTTTGATCACACCACGTATATGTTATAATACAAATAAGTGTCATCATATTAAGTGTTAGATTAATATCTGAAGCCAAATCTAATTCGTGAATGATTTTGGAATGGATTTTTAAATAATGTATGTAAAGTTCGTTTTATATTATGAAACAGATAATATTATATTAAATTTACACCGATTTAGATCTTATAATTCGTTAATTTAAGTAAAATTAATTATTATTGCTTTCTTATTTTTATTACCGTCTCAACAAGCTTCCACAAATTACATCTTTAAAAATTTTAATAAAATATTTTAAGAAAAATTTGAAAACAAATAACATCGGAAAGAACAAAAGTGTATTTATAAATATAGGCAAAAATTAATAATCCCATGAATAGATGAATTCTAAAAAATAAATAAGCAATTTTAGAAACAGATAACAAACTAAGTGGCGAAGTGGTCATAAAAACATTTTACTAAGTCAAAAAAAGTCAAAATTTAAACGATGTGCAAAAATATAGGCTGGCACAAAATAACATTATAAGAGTGAAAGAAAAACAAAAACTGATGTCACCTTCAAATGTCAAGCATTAAAAAAAATGGTAAAATTGGATTTAACTCTTTCCATTTGCGTCGAAAAAAGCATAAGAAAAAACACTAATTCCAGTTGATCATTACTTCATGGCAATAATGTTTATTTTTGACATTTTGACATATTGAGTAGGTTATTTTATACATGAAAAATATGTATTAACATCATAGAGAAAAGATAAAAACAACATTTTTAGAGGAAAAGTAGAAGTTTTATTTGAATTTGTAAGACTAACAGAAATAATTTGCGAAATAATAAGATTGTTGGAGACGAGGCTTGAAGTATGTGATTGCGAGAATTGAAGAAGACACAAAACAAAAGAAAAGAAAATTATCTAAATACAGACTTAAAATATGTTATGTAAATATAAAGTAGTTTTTCTCTGTTTTCATTTTTATTTGTATCTATTTTTTTCTTTTGCGGTTCCAGTACATTCTTCCCTTCATCTTTGCTTCAGATGGCGAACTAAATATTTAGTGAGCTCAAATTAGAAATAAAACACGATAATTTAATATAAAAATATAAATCTGAGCATTGGAAAATTATTGATGTGAATAGTCTTTAAAACAGATATATGACAAAAGGATGTAGAACAAAAAATAAGCTGCGAAAAAATTTAAAAATCTTGTGGAATAGATGATATATATTTTGAATTACTAAAACATGCATGGACCAAATAAAGTTTATTCAAATTCAAGTTAAGGTATTATGAACGTCTTAATTGCAGATGTATAGATGTGACAAAAGAAAAAGCCCGTTTATTCAAATTTAAAAAGGATTTATAAAACTTTTTTAATAAATTATTTCTGCAGAGGGTCGTTGTTAATTTGAGTTAAAAACATTACGATACTGGTAAGAGAACCATAACCCTAAAAATAAAGAAAAAATTGAGTGAATATTACCAAACGTACAACATATTGTACCTCCAACATTTTCTGGAAAGTGAAATCAAACAAACCCCACGGTGAGAATTTTATTTCTTCATGTAGTATTTGGAGCGACAGGGTATTCCTCTAGAAAATTCATTGATAAAATTTGATTTTATTTATAATTTGCAATAGCATACCGTTTTTGAAAGTTCCAAATCAAAACGATTACTTATCAATTCATCAATTTTAAGAATAGTTTGTCTGTACTGAAAAAAAATAAAACGCGATATTTTTTTCTTACTGACTGCTTAAAATTCAACTAAAAACATGCCAACAATAAAGAGCTAATAACATTTATTTCATTTCATAGATGATAGTGTATTGCTAACGTTTAGTCTCTTGACGATTTGATCCTTACCTTATATTTAACCAGTTCAATAAACGATACAACAGACAGAATGATGGTGTTATAGAAGACACCTAGAGCAAATGCTTGAATTCCACGTTCATAATTATGAAAGATTCCTAAATCCATCAATCCCAACAGCAAGAAAAAATTCGAAGTCAAATATATTGCGAGCACACCTACTAGAAAAGTGTCAGCATTGTAAGCACTGACTTTGTACAGCTTTTGGTAGATATCAGAAATCTCCCAAACAAACTGTTGCATATATTTCGAACTGAGCTCCGTTTTCTTATTTATTTTCGGCATATGACGTTGTATTATACTGAATCTTTCTGCGACCGCCCAGCAGAAGAGATAGAAATATATAATACATATGCACTGATTATGTAAGTTGATACCATAAGCACAAGATTGAGATATGTTGGAGTAAAAACTGTGTTTTGAAAATAACAAATAATGAACTAAATTAATAAACCACGTGCCAATAAATAAAGCTATTAAGAACATGTGGAATAAATATATCTTATTGAATCCAACCTGAATTCCAATTCTCCTCAATTTTTTATCAATATTTTCGATTAAAGCGAATACTTTAAATAAATTCGATACTTTATAAGCGAAATAAATAACCGTGACTGTGTTTCCGATGAAAGAAACTAAAATAGATGTTACTGTAGTAACGATTTCCATAATATGGATGTTCGGTGTATTAATTGTCTCTAAAAAAACCATTATTACGCCTATTAAATTGATAAATATTGAACCTTAAATAAAACGATGTATTTACAGCAAGATTTGTAAAGTGATACCTACAACATCCCATCTGATATTTGCCGTTGGTGGTTTCCATATAAACATATTGTCCATTATTGATTCTTTTTCTGGTAAATGAAGCGAGACCTGAAATTTTCGTGAAAACGTACATGAAATTGAGCACATCGTAAATATTTGTGAATGGAGTAAGCAGTTTCATAGCTCCTAATTATATGGCTCAGCAGTATGTGTGTAACAGTAGGTATTTTTTAATATATGCGTTATTTATTAATGTAATAATGCAACAGATTTAATCACGATGCTGTGCTTTTATCATTAAAAATTATTTATTTATTTATTCTGGTCACGCCGTTCAGTATATAACAGATAATAGCTTCATCAAATATAGCGTAATGAATTTTTAATTATCATTATGTAAAAAGAAATTTATCGTTACGATCGTTAAAGTGATAAGCATTTTCAATAATTTCACCAGTTTACAGTAAACAACATTATTAATAACCGAAACAACTTTTTGGAAGTATTTCAAAATTGTTGAAAACTGCTCTCGGTTCTTAGATTATTAAAAAGAGCAATCTCATCAAGTCAGCATGGTATTTAGCTATATTCTTTGTGCGAAATAGGTACGATAAATTTACACCTGTCCGCCATTATAAAAAAATTCTTGAAAAATTTTCCTTATAGGTCAAATTAAGACAGCCGCCATTAATTTTTTTGCACCGTCAGAAAGTGAAATTAAGAGTACACTCATGTAATTTAGCATAAGCACTGCTTTTGAACTTCATTAGTGCTAAAAATGTCAATATCGCTATTATATTGCACATGTTATTATTATGAAATTCTTCATCCTTTTATGTAAATTTTAATATCAGAGATAAACCAAGATTTTGACAAGTAAAAGTAAAAACAAACGGTTATGTATTGATAACACTTCAGGGACGCCTAAAGATATTTCAAGTCTGCAACATCGTTAAATTTGTAAAATTATTGTTATCATAAAATATGTTTTGCTAAGCATATGTTGAAGATCGAGACGTGAGGCGTAAAATAACAAAGCGATGTCAATAATCCAAATTTTCATACATGTCGATAATGTTAAGAGTGTAATTGTAAAGATGCATTGAAACGTCATTCAAGAGAGTCGAGGAAGAGTTGAATTAGTAATGAATTTCATCAGCTTTTATAATCTACAACATTCTATGCCGATATTTTTAAATTCTACTTTTATATTACCCACTTATGTAACATTATCAATCAGAATCATTGTTCTTAAGAACTTCACCATAAATAATAACGGACACAACAATAAAGGGATAAACCTCTTCAATAAATTAATATGATTAAATTGTCTTGTAATGAACAACATAAATTTTCTCAAAGTGTTAATTTTTGCGTTAACATTTTCTAAATGTTAGTGAGAAATATCAGATAGTAAAAGTTGATTATGTCTACGGATTTTCATGGATGTTATGCAAAGGCTAGCAATAAAGACACAAGAAGTTTTTAATTAACTTTTCCAATAACTCAAAAGCGCGCAATTACGACGGTTTTATGAACATTGTAGGCTGTTATATTTTTATTATAGCTCTTTAAGGACAACAGTAATAAAACAATTATTTCTGCACTTCAAATAATTTCATCGTGAACACGAGATAAATGGGATATAGGTTATTGTGTAAGTTTTAGGTTAGAGGTCAAGTTTCATCGACAGGTGTGGCATCTACAGAATTTTCACACGAAAATAAAAAAAAACAGCACCATTTTCGAAGTTTGTGTGCGCATCGATCATTAAAGTCTCCCAGAATTAAAGCTGTTGCTGCTAACATTTGAAGAAATGATCGTGATATTTCACTGTGGGTTTATAATTTCGATGAATTCTAATCGTTGTTACGACGATTAAACATCCATCTGTCAATGTCTCCCATTCTAAAGCTCGTCCTGGAACGGTTTTAATGAATATTTTGCTAAATCCGTCTTGTACCACACCTCATCTTGCATCCATAATCTCCAGATGAACGACCTTGAGCCAACATCAGGTGCATAAAAATTTTATAGAAAAAATAGTGATGTTAACAAAAAAAAAAGTTTACAATGATTCTAACATCTTTGGGTGAGGGTATGCGAATTTGCCCCTTGGCCGTTCATCTCAAGTATAAATTAGATTGTGACCTGGCTCATCCACAGTGTTTTAGTGACCACCAACGGCATAATCATGAACTCTTTGGTAAGTAACTGGTTGAGTTAGTGCCTCAGTAGCATTTAAACACTCCATGTCGCGAAGATCAGTGAAATCTTACACTTCGGCTCGGTTTAACAATTTTAAGTGTCCAAAAGTGTGGTTTGATTTTTTGTTATTATTATAATGTGGCACTTTTTGTGTATTTATTTTTTTCGGAAACTTTTCGATCCCACCAACATGTTTCTTAATTTTAAAATACGTTAGTGTTTTTTTTTTTTTGATAGGGGCCTAATTGTATAAATTATTTTAATGAAGTCGCAAAAAAAGGAACTAATTTTTATCTCCTTCTTCTCGCCGAACTTGTCGAATTATCATAATTTATTAGGAATTTATGAAATTTTCGGCCTAGAAACGACCATCAAACGTTTATCTTTGACTTTATTAATTATTCTTCAGGTAATCTTCATGGCTATTGTGGGCTGTGTGGTGGGCCAGCGGGGGCCGTACCGGCAGCCGACCCCGGGCCAACCCATCGCAATCCTTAGACAATCGCAGGATGTTAACTTCGATGGGTCCTATCAATGGAGGTAAATTTTCTTAATCTGTGTCAATAATGGTCATTAATAATTGTCTGTCAGTTACGAAACTGAAAATGGAATCGCCGCTCAAGAACAAGGTGTGTTGAAAAATGCTAATAGTCCAGACCCCATCGAAGAAGCTCAAGGATCTTACCAATACACCGCCCCTGACGGCACTCCGATTTCCGTTCAGTACATAGCCAACGAAAACGGCTTCCAGCCACAAGGTGCCCATCTTCCCGTCGCTCCCCCAATCCCACCTCAGATCCAGCGTGCCTTGGAGTGGATCGCTGCCCATCCAGAACCTGAGCAGGGACAAAGACCCTTCAGAAGACAATAATTCAATTAGCTAGGAGTCGTGTTGTCATGCCGGCTGCTTTTGTAAAATATTACGATGGCGTGTGATTTATTGCGTTATGGAATAACACTGAGATTCGATTATACGGATTATGCAAGTCAATAAATTGTTAAATTAACAACGAATTTTGTATTTTATTATTTAGAATTAGACTAAGGTCTGTAAGGACGCATCCGGCTTGTACAGACGTCATTGATAATCACGGAAAAGATCTTCATAAATAATTATTGCAACATAATTAGGTGTCTGTTATTAATATTCCCTTGTCAAAAATGAACTTATAGTCAAATGTCTGTAATATTTCGCAATTTTAATAAATTTCAGAGAATGTGCTGTTGCGCATCCATATATTGACATTTTACCAATTTTGAATGGCATTTTAACATGAAAAATGTTAAAAAAATATAATGGCATTCATTTTCCGAAGGAGAAGCAGTCTAAGAATAAAGTTATGACTGGCGGTCTCTTTTTTATTACCAGTCTTTCATGGAATCATTTATAACCGGTCATTATGAATACGGATTTTATAATAGATAAGTCATATGCAGTATTTTACAGGGCGCGTCTTGGTGAAAGTTGCGACATTTTCACTGATGTTGTGAAAAGTTTATTTCTGAAGCGACGTTTATAGAATCTGAAAATTATCTATGTAACATTTCACCTTCTTGACAGATAAATCAAAGAAAATGAAAAAACCGAGGACATTAAAAAAATGGACAATAATATAACTGTGTGGAATAATTCTGTATAATTTGCTAACATTAAAAATAATTTTATAAAAGCTTGAACAATACAAGTTTTTTTTTTTAATTTTATATAAATTTCTATTTAAATATTTTTGTTTACGGCGATGGATATTCCCAGTTTAGGATTATACGTTTTAAATTTTAGTTTTAATGAATATAATTTTCAAACAAGATTGTGATGTAATTTTTCTACGTTCACATGACAAAAAAATATATATTAAAAAATCCTTAACTGAATTTACATAATATTTCCTCCATTTAATTTAAAGAATAAAAATGTGTCTATAAATACAGAGAAGAAAATTATTACATGGAATTCTAAATAAACTAAAAAATACTCCAAAATAATGACGCTCTCTATTGTATATTTTAACAAAATATGTATACAATTTGCAGGATATGATGGTGACAAAGAACAACGACAATTAATTGTTTGTAATATTAATCAGTAATCGAGTACGTACTAATGTCTGGAGATATAGGAGTGACTTTTAGAAATAAAAGTAAATAAAAAAGCTTTTTAACTTCAATTAACAGCTTTAGAGCCAGTTTCATAATATTCATTTAAAAGCTCCTCTATGTGAAGGTAACTTTATAGGATTTTAAAAGTAGTTAGATTTCCATTTATGATTTTAATTAAACTTTAAGGATTTTACAGTTGGTTGTACTGAAGCTAGTAGTTACTTATCCAAAGAAAATTTTAAAAATGGTCGCTTTTAAATTTTCGTTTTCGTGATTATTTAGATTTAAACAAGATTCAAGTTTTTATTGTATTCAGTATTTACATAAAAATGAATTTAAAGAAAATTAAATCTGAGTATCCAGCATTAAAATGTGCTTTTAATATTAACTTGATATATTTTAATATACTGTTGACTTCGTGATATGATTGCAACCGCGGTTCTTTCAATTATTCTAAATGATTGATCTCGAAATTCCCATAGAATCTATCACGGTAATATAGGTACAAGTATTTTAAACATCCTTCTTCGAAATAACAAGTTATAAACATATGTGATCGTATAACCATTATAGCAAAAAAATTGACGTCAGTCAAAAGACAAGCTAGTAAAGCGAAAAACAGGTTTATAACAATAATATAAATATTTCCTGATTGGTCGATAGTTTTTTAGAAGGTGATTTTATATTAAAGTATTCACAGTTTGATAAAATGAAATCTTTAAAAAAAATTGGTTTCTTCATATAATCTTCATCTAAAAATTTGAATCTACTTGAATTATTTGTTGAAACAGTTTCAACATTATTAAATAAATAGATATACATTTTTTAATCATAATCTATCTTTTTTGCACATGATACATGATAAGGTTATTTTAAAACCTTCAAAGAATGGCTGATGTTATTTTAAATTTAAAGGCGACGTTTATGAAAGCAATATTTAAAACCGAAGAGTTTTAAATTTAAAAATTAATTCAAACTTAAATAGATTCCTAACTGACCACCAAAAAAAAGTGTTTCAAAAATTTAAAAGCAGTGAAAATACGTATTTTTTTAAAATTGAGTAACGTTTATTCCGGGTTAATATTTTTGTGAGAAGTAGTCAAGGTAATATAATTTTAGCAACAACATTAACAATGGGTATAGTTTAAAATGTTAAGAATATCTGATGATATTTCCTTGTGACAACACAACCGAACTATGAAGGCATCATCAAAAGCGTTGTTTAACAATAATGGAAATTCATTTCTGATTTTCGTCAGTCACCATTAAACTAAATGATGTAATCCTACTTTGTAATTCAACAATTCTTAAATTTGTCAGTGCAAGTTTTCATATTTAATAATTTTTTGGAAAACCAAATATAGGTAAATCCG
>QDEB01124252.1:286-10369 GCA_004193795.1 Asbolus verrucosus | reverse complement strand
TATATATAATAAATAATAAAAAACCCAAAAGAAGATCAAATTTCCTGCCGTCGCCGTTAGCATAGATCAAGGTTCGATGAATTTATTTCCAATGTTATCTTCTAAACTGCCAGACATTATTTAGTGTTACTACAACATAAATAGAAAATAAAAAGTATAAAACAACAAAAGTTCATCAAGACATTTAAAAAATTTTATCTTTTAATCCCATTGTCAACGATCAAATTTTAGGGATTACTAGAAATATGTGTCATTTTATAGATAAATAATTCAATTTTAACTAAAACAACTGCATCCTTAGTAATCGATATTCATCGTCATTCAGTGTCTATGATTAATACCAAAAACATTTTCTTAAATCACATGACGAAATTAGAAAGATACCTCATTTTAAAAATGATGTAACTTTTTCGACTTTACACATAAGATGTTTATTGCAAAAGTATATTGAGCTTTACTAATCGATCAAATTTTGGACAAAATTGGAAAAAAATTTTAAAATGTCTTATTTTTATGGGGCATTTGTAAAATTTTTGTAAATTTAAAAATAAATGTTATTAATAACTTAGATTATTATCTCTCAAAAGACGAATAAAGACGTTAACAATTTGGCGTATTGGCAAAATACTGTGACATTTATTTTCACTACCATTAAGATTAGATTATCTTAAGTAAACTTAATTTTTTAAAATGCTTCCTGGAAACATGTGTCTACCAATTTTTTAAAGTCAATTTGAGCTTGTGTATTGTAAAATTCACACTTTAGTCATATCTCAACAACGTCTTTGCTCCGTGTAAACGATGATTGTACTTTCAATAAGTTGTTGGTGCTTACATCATGTTTCGCTAATATATTATAACGTAAAATAAACAAAGTTTTCGTAATTTCATAATCACCAAAATGGAATTCTTGTAACTACATGACACGCCTGTACATAAAGAAGCAACGTTATCAGATTTTTACACAAGCGTTTATAATTTTGATTTGTTGGTTAACAAAGTCAAAAAATATTTACGATTGGTGAGGAGTGTAATTTTGTAATCACCAAGGGAGTAATTTCAAGATGGAAAGCATGTCTACTCTGTGCTCTCGTTACTTGCCAATATCAGTATTAGCGGAACATAACTACCTACTAATTATTACAGAAATTTCTGCTAGGAAGTAGGAGTCAACTAGCATGATTTTTTCAAAAATTTTGATTTCTTTGTTTCGGTTAATACGAAAGTTAAACATTCGCGATGATTATCGAAAAATAAAAAAAATAACAAGGATACAAACAACGAATACAATTAAAACATGAAAAATTATTTTTACAAGATATGCATCAACTATCGATATTGCATTTAATCAAAGTCCATTGTAGATATCAATATAACATAACAGAAAAAAAATTAATACCCCACCAAACCGTTAATGCAATTCGTTGATGCGATAAGTCACGTCTACATGTGATGTGACATATTTAAATAAGTGATTCACATATTCTGTTTTTTTTGTTGTATGCACTCTACTGGCGTATCGCATCAGCATTCAACAATTGTATGTATCAATATATCGATAGGAAGTAGTGTATCGCATCGTTACAGTATCGATAAAACGATATTTGACGCCTCTAAATATGATAAATATTCTTATTTAGTTTCTGTCGTCTTGATGTCGCGATACATAAATCTAACAACGTTTTCAATTAAAATATTTCTTAACTTCTTTTCATTTGTCTAAATAGTGGTACAATAACTGATTTTGCAAACGTTTATTTTTGTAGCAAGTGTCAGGAAAATATATGATGATAAATCATGTTAACAAGAATATTTTAATGCGTTATATTTAGATCGTGAACAACATAAAGTGGTGATATGTTTTATTGTCAATTAGAAATAATTCAAATAAAGTTTGAAAGTTAGATAAATGATCCAACAGCCATTGGAATATTAACAATTATTTATAGTAGTTTAATAGATTAAATTGCGACATAAAGAACATATGTTAGTTTTTAATTAAATAATTTCTTTTACGAGAATGGTGTTACGTAGTACAGTTTTGAATAGAATTTTGTTGAGATATATTATTATAGAATAATAGCAATAATTAGTAAAACCATGCCTTCCATTTTTTTATAGATACAATCAACTGCTTGTTAATATAGTAATGTTCAATATATTTTTCACAATTTCAAGGTACTTGTCTAGCTAAGTTTAGAGCCTAATTTAAATATAATTTTCATAACACACCCACCATCAATTAAATTAATAATGAAGTTCAAAGAAAAACGTCACAAACTAAATTTCCGTAGTTTTATAATTATTATTATCTACAGATAATATAATCCGATAGTTAAAACGGTAGATTGTTAATCCAGTTACGTATCTGTCGATTTTTAATTAACAGGTTTTTATTTAAATATGTGACAAATTCTAGAATAACATTACTTTCTAGTTGAATCAGCTCATCACTGATTATTGTGGTTGGTGAAGTCACCAAACGTAACCCACATCTTCGTTTTTTTTGATATCCGGCGAAGAAATAATTTTAGAAAAACAAATTCAGGAAATATCACTTTTGCGTATTCACCTTTCGAGGCTCAAAATGATATTTTCGTGTTTATTTTCATTTATGCAGATTTATGGATCATAAACAACGCAGGTTGTTTATAATGCTAATTATGACACATTAATGTCTACAATAGCAAAATTCAAGACAAATCGACACTTTGATGCAAAATAACGGTTCTGTAACAAAGTCATTCGCCATATGCATAAATATGTCTACCAATAAAATTATTTTTGTTTTACAGTTGTGGAATATATGTCAGTTCATTACACACCCGATGGCTTGGCAATCAAGCCGGAGATTCATAATGTGTTTAAAACACGAATACGTAACAAGTTTTCAGAGGAGTAAATTTCAGGCTTTATCCAAAATTACTTTTAGTATTTTTTTCTTTAATATATCAATAATATGACATAAATTATTGCAAAAATTGTAAAATAACAAGTACTCATAATGTGATAGATGTTGGGAAGTTGCATTCTCCCCACTTAGTTAGACCTAGTGCCAATGTCATAAAAAAGAAAGAAAAGTATTCCTCCATCTCTGCGACAAGAGTTGAATTGGCATTATGTGATCATATTGCGCCGATGAGAGGCAACTTGCATTGTCTGCTGTATTGGTGGCTGCATATATTGAAATTATAATAATCCTTCCCGCAAAAATTTAAAAATAAATCATAAAATATCATGAGACACCTATATCCTTATATGCACATATTTCATAGCAACATATCTTACTTAGCTACTGCAACGTAAAGGACAGTCATTATTACTTTACAACCTTGACACGAAAATTATGAACTTGTTTAATATGCACGAGACTTTCAAGTCAACAAAAATTTTTGAAATGTCAAGTGGTAACTGCATTCCTCTTTAACCATATGCACAAAATCTCGGAATTTGGATGAATTCGCATTAAAATAAATGTTCGACCATTTTAAAGTGAAAGCTGTTTCCGTATCTATATAATTAACAAGAGCGGAAAGGCGTATGGTTAGATTTCAATCAGATGAGTATAACGGGCCATAGAATAGAGTTTAAAAGTGAATAAAACAACAATGGAAGGCGCCGAGCCTGAGCTTGTAAGTAGGTCGGTCGTAGACTGTACAAAAAATGAAAGTGAACATTTGTATCTAATATTGCAAAGAGTTTTGTTATTTTTCGGTCTCAATCTGTGAAGCAAGGTACGCATGCATGTGAAAAAACTAGCCATGAAGCGATAGATAGAAAAGCACACACACAGAATATTGAGAAAGTAAAATGTAACAATAGCAATTATGCCTTATGCATCTGATCTCGCAAGATGATTTAAATATTACCTTAAATAAAGATGATTTCACTTTTCGACCACAGAATGTTTTACTATAGTCATTTTGGCAATGTTTCGTGATAAAATGTATTTGCTTATTGATAAACAGATTAGAGAGATTAAAACTTCCTGAATAATTATTAACAAACTGATCGATACCATTGTGACGCAATAGTTTTTTTTTGACAGTTCTTTTCGTCGTAAATTTTATTATTATTACACATGCACGAAGCCAAAGACATTATGGTAAATATGAACTTAAACAACGGTTCCTTATTATTATATCCTTCACGTATCACATACCTACATTAAACATTACATTACTTAGTTTCGTTTATGTAATACAATATATAATTATACACGTCCAATGAAATTTCAATGAAAAAAAAAGTGGAGTTGCTTAAGTCATCTTTTTTATATTAGTTTAGAATCTCCGGAGTATTCTATACTTGCAAATGGCAACATGGTTAAACTATGGGTGTTTAGGAATATTTACAAAATTTTAGCGGGAACTTATTTTACAATAGTTGTGCCACTTCATTTGATTGACATTTGGTGAGATCAATAAAGAAATACCACTGTGTCAAAAATTATGATCAATCTTGCCGTAATACCTCACTGTATAGCATTCAAAGACCTTTTTTTTACACTATACAACGAACTTTATAAATAAACTGCAACACTGAGCAAATCCGGATGTTAAACAAATATGTAGACAAACATGTAGACATATGTGCAAGATTTCAAAGCAATGATATTTTTTTATTGAAACCAGAAATGGGCAAGCGCTGAGCCTTGAAGAACAACACCTTACTTTCGAGCATTTGATAAATATAACCATTGTATTTTACAGTAATTGGTCGCTGAAGGTAAAGAGTAAAACGTTGCACTGAATTAATTTGCATGAGCTTCCTTCACGATTCTTATAAATTATCATAGAACAAAACGCTTGGTTGATAACTTCATAACTTCGTAATGAGACACTACTTTTGTAAACAGTTGAAAAAAATAGTCCAACAACCACAAGTTTGCACCGTAACGCAAATTGCATTATAATGAGTACTTAACAAATATTTCCTGAATGTTAAGATGCGGAAGTTTTTCAGGAAATTCGCAATAATTATGTAAATTCAACAACTTACCCTCATGACTTATTACATCATTTTTATTTGTTTCTTTACAATCAGTCTCTTCTATCAAGTCATTATCAGCATTTTCCACGATTACTATTGGTGTTGAATTAATTGGTGATCTATAGATTAAAAATAATGTAAAATGCATAAGGCTAAATATTCGTTTTTGTTACCTATTAGTATTAAACTCTTGAGAACTCTCTTCTTCAACTTCCCCAATAGTTGCTAGTTGAGACGATAAACTCCACTTTGAACTATATAAATCGCTTCCATTATTGTAAATATCTAAATTCGTGTCAATTTCGTCATTTTCAAAATAATCATTTCTCAAATAACTAGTGCCTCTTCTTTCGTTTTCCAAAAATATATTGATGATTTCTACAGGATTTTCGAAATTTTCCCTATTTGTTGATTTTGGGACGAAATCAACTAATCGTGGTAGATTAGAAATGTTCATATTTTCATCATGAATATTTTGAAAATCTTTAAAACCGTTGATTTTATGAGCATTAATTAAATCTCGTGATCGAGGTGGAACAGGTGGTTTTTTAAAAACTTTTTCTTCGGTTGTGGAATTTTTTGCGAGATTCTCACAGTATAAATTATTCATAATTTTTTTTTCTTGTATAATAGACGACTCACACACGCTAATTTCATTCGATTTCGTCTCGATTATTCTCATGTCCTCATTTCCATAACTTAGAGGGGCATCTTGAAAGCAAGATGGAGGTTGTAATGGTGTACCGTCTTCATTTATTGCTGAAGAAAATAATTTTTCCTCGACCTTGTCTTTCTCGATTAATTCCGAACCTTTAGAAACGTTAACACTTTGTTTTATGATGCTTTTACTTAAAGCTGGCGACACATCGTCATCTTCAGAATTCAATAAGTTTGAGAAATCGATGTATTTCTGAACTGATGTCGGAGTTGATGGTAGGCTACCTGCTAAACTAGATGTTGTAGTAGTTGGGAATGACCCAAATCTATCTACAACTGTTGATATAGAACTTCCTGTATCATCTGATTCGCTTAAACTTTGTGTGGATTCTTGCGAAAATAAGTCTACATAAACTTCGGCATCTGGAGGTCCCAGACTTCCATCGGAAAAGCGTCTATCTCTTCTTGGTATATCAGGCGAATAAGAAGACCGACCACTGCTTCTGGGTGATTGAAACTTTTTAGTCTTACTGTCATTAATGGTGACTTCAGAATTAATCTGACGAGCTGCTGGAACTGGACTATTTTCATGTGAATTGTTTTGGTGTACGTTATTTTTGTAAAACTTCTTGGGAATTTTTCTTGGGGGTACAGGAGGCGGTGGTGGTGGTGTTCTTTTCTTCTCAGCGCTTATAACTTGAGGTAAATCTTCTACTGACCTAGTTTTACAGTCGTTTGATTGTTTACATTCTACATTAAAATGTCTCACTAATAATTTTATAACTACATTTGAATCTTTTAAACACCGCACACAGTCAATTCTAGTCATGGTATTTACGAGTATGCCATCAATTTCAAGCACCTCATCACCTTCAGTTAATTTACCCCAAGAACTCTGGACACGTGAAGCTGGGCTGTCTGGAGCACATGACTGGATGAATAAACGCTTAACAAATTCGTTTGCTTTTGTACCACCCTCGAATTTAAGACCAAAACCTAAACGTTCACCGGGAAGTCTATACACGAGAACTTCTTCAGTTACGTCTTTAGCAACACAATTTTCATCACTATCGCCTATGGTTAGTACTGTAACATAGCCCGAACTATCGGAGTCAACTGACAGGAAGGAGACACATTTTGTTGTAGGCGACCGGGTTGTTTCTGATCCTACAGAAACTACTGTGACAAAATTTTCTTTTTCGCTTGGAGGAAATTTCATTACTGTTTCCATTCTTCTTCGTGTTCTTTAACAAGCATTTCTCCTCATCTGAAAATATAAGTTTAGATTTAATACAAACTGAACGTGATGTCACTCCATTTATTAACTTTGCGGATGATGAGTTGACATACCAAATATAAAAATGTGTGGTTGAAAAATTATGTTGTAACCGGTTCCTGTTATTCACATCTACATGGTGTCTATATTCAAAATTTTTATAATTTGTATGTGTGCGCGTTATTTTATATAAAATGTGAATTGTTACAAACGGTATGTGTTTTGTTGCATTGCAATTTAATGAAATGTAGATCAACAGGAGGCTGATGTTATGGAGAGCAGGCCACGAATATTCTAACGGTATAAAATTACAGGTGTAACATTATTTATATCTTCATACCTTGTGTACGAGGGTTAGTAAAAAGGTGACAATTGAGTTAATGAGTGATAATTGGATTCCTTACCCTACCGACCCCGAGCACATTTCCCTGGACTTGTTTATAATTGTGATACGGAACACTCGCGCGGAGATTGTAAACAACTGTTTTCACGTTTTCACCTCTTACAGAGTCCCACTTCAAGCAACTGACCTCGTGTGCGTTCGCAGGTCTTCGTCTGCATCGACATTCATACCTGGAGCAGGGGCCACATTAATTACCGAAGCCAAACCTGTAAGCAAAGTATCAAAATAAAGTCTGCTGACGTACACACATACCAGAATTACGACTTATACTTAACTATACAGTTTGCAATGTAGGGTTACAACTATTGATAATGCGGAAAATTTAGAAAGGCTTGTGAAAGTAGTTCTCATCTCATGACTTCTATTATTGTGTCAATGGGTTTCAGGCATAAAATAGCTGTAATACTCAGATAAATTATAAGCAACTGCATACCACTGAGGCCTAGTGGTGTGATTGGGTTAAACGATTGCACTGGGCCGGCTCTTTTTAGGTGTTCTGGTACCGTTAGATTCACCTGTATATCGAACGTCAATGTAGTTCTCAATAACGCAATACAATAAACACGTTTTGTCATTTTTACATTAATTCTCACACAATAAAATATCGTATGAAAGTGTGAAAACTAGAGGAATGGACTCATGATTCATAACAGACACAGGCGGCAAAATTGCAAAAATGTTAATTGAACATTTTGTAAATACGCAGTTTCACACCACCGATGAAAGTGTCCCCCAACTATTCAAATTCTCGTTGACATCTGTATATATTAATAAATATTAATAAACTTTCTCTAATGACTCGTAATTATTATTATCAATTGCCATATATCTGGCATACTTTGGGGTTTATGTGCTCTACCATTTTCCAAACAAGACGTTTTTAAACATGATTTTAACTTTCTTGTTAATTCTTGTACTCATTCGGGTAAAAAAAAAAAAAAACAAACAAACAGAAGGAAAGCTGCGGTACATTTTATTCAAGCAAAAATTATTACACAATCGCAAATCATTAACTGTATACAAATTATGATTCGATAAGTCATAATAAAAATAAATTAGTTCCAAGATAATAGCTAATCACCTTTAAACTACTATTTAACAAATAGGATTAAATGCCAATGCCAATTGATATTATGATCAAAAATCGATTACTTTGAAAGGTAAGTAGTATTACATTTTTCCAAATGATATAATAGAAATGTAAAAAAATTAATCGATATAAAAACTGAAAAGGTTATTTTGAAATATCATATCGGCCTTTCTAATCTATTTTTTCATTTTACTTTATTTATGACTACTCTCACATTTTCTTGAAATGGCAAATTTCAAATTCTTTAAAGATTGTATGAATTTAAATTCATGTTAAACGCTGATCAAGATAGCTTTTAATATTGCTAAGGAAATTTTAATATTCTTGAAGCGACTTGATAATATTACATAGAAGTTATTAACCGGCATAACGAATAGTTAGAGTAAATGGTAGGATCAAATTACAGACGATCAGTGACTTTTAAGCATACTGTAAAATTCATTAATCGCTATAATATATAGCTAAATATCAAAATTATATTGACAAAAAAGTTTGCTTGCAACTATGGGATCAATTGTTTGTTGTTTTGAATTATAATTTAGTTAAAGATGAACATTTATTAAATAATTGTTTCTTTGTTTTTATACAATGTACAAATTAATGTTTCCTTACTTATTGTCAGTGAGATCAGTGATAACAGAAAAAAATATACATTTTTTTCTCTATTATTCGTTGACTTTTTCAAGGTCAAAAAAAATTATAAGGAAGTAGGTTGAACAAAAAGTTTTTTTTAGGTATATCTATATTGCTTTGTTTAACTTTTTCTATCACATTATTATATGCATTTGAAAATGGACGAAACAAGTAAACCGTTACAACTGATGTAATATTTTTATTGTCTAGTTTATTTAAGTAATGAGTAATTATTGAGGTTTCCCCATTATTATAATTAAAATGATTTCACATTTTGGTTTATATTAAAACTATTTCAAAACTAGATTATCCGATGAATATCAACATAGTTTTATGTAATATTCAGAAATAAGTATAATTAATTTCGATGAAAATCTTTAATTTGAAACAGAAAATTTCAGAACTACATTTCGCTGGATTTATGCAACTTTCATTCGAGTTATGATAATTTTTCGTTCGATTTGCGGTTAAAACCGTTAAATCTTGCAATTCAGCATTTCTTGCTGATCGTAATCATTCATGTTCGCATATTTTTGTTACTGGTTAATTGTGTAGTGGAAACAGTATAATGAATTCATAATAATTATAGGTACTTGTTCAGTTTTCTCTTACAATATTAAAATTGTTTTTTGACTTGTACCATCTTTTAACTTTATCAGTATCTTCAGTTTAAAAATGAAGAGTTTATTTGTGCGAATAAAGAATAACACTTTTACCATTGTACCATTTTTGAATAAAAAATCTACTGAAAAGAAAGTAAATAAATTAAAAGAAGAACCTCAATCATGCATGTTATTGTTTGACATCTCCATAAACTCATAAGAAAAAAGGATTTTAAATTACTAAATTTCAAAAATTCATTTCTATTCAGTTCAATATATACTGCTAGCTTTTACTACTTTAAATTTTGACCTACATTTTTAGAATATAAACTGACCGCTAAAAAAAGCGAAGCACCCAGAAAGAAAGGTCGTAGAAATTTATAATTTTGGTATAACGTTGGACTCATCGAAAGAAATAAACGATTAAAAT
>QDEB01124246.1:0-15803 GCA_004193795.1 Asbolus verrucosus | reverse complement strand
ATGCTGTCACGGGTGAAGTATTTGTTTTTTATTTTTGTTTTAAATACATAATAATTAAAAACTTTTTCAGTTTGGTGTTATTAAGTCAAATCGTTTTTCTATAATTAGTGTTTTAATAAATTAATTGTCACTGCAATAAAGTGAGAACCTGAAACTTCATATTTTTGTAACTAATATTTCAACGAATTATTGATAAGATAAACTGCTGTTGATAAATCGTATTTCATTACAAACACATTCCTAGGTACGTTTTCCGCATATGGTTTTTATTAATATCTTTGTCATTTTGATTTTGTTTATTTTTTACTTTTATGTGTAGAAAAAAAGTTTTCAAAACATCCCTGAAATTAAAAATGCTTTAGATAAATCACTTAAAATAATTTTTTAACCTTAAAATATTTCTTATTGTACGTGTCGTAAATCGTAAAGGACTAAACAAAACCAAGTGACCATTAATTTTAAACAAATGTTTATTTTCTTCGTTTATTCTCTTTAGTTTGTCAGTTCGCATTAAAAGTTCTTAATAAACAAGAATTCATTGTAAAAGAAACTTATGGCAAAATTATTAATTAAATAGTTTATAAATATCGTTTAAAACAATAATAAATTTTATAACATTTTTGTTAAACATTCTATAAAACGCAGTAAAACATAGTCAGTCTCTTAATCATTATTTTTGTAAAATTTGTAAAAATTTGTAATTTTTGTAAAAATTTTCAGTAAAATTTATATCTAATTCGTTGTAAATATGTCATAGGATCAAAAGGCCTGTGGCACCCTTTTTTAAGAAAAAAAGACCGGATATAATACAACGCTTGCTTAACTTAAGGACACTGTAGTTTAACAAAAGATTAAGTAATTGTTTAAACAAACAATTCTGTGGGTTTATGGTGAAAGTTTGCTCATTAATGCTAATAAAAAATAATTTTTGGACGTGTTTCGAATGTTTTGTTTATTGTCTTGAAACAAATTAATCAGACTATAAACTAAATAGCCACTCTACTTTTCATCTTTAGTACAATTTGGGGTAAATAGTTGGAAAAGATTTATCGGAAACATTTGTTTTCGAAAGAGAGTTTTTGTCGTGATGACAACTTAAGAATCAGTTTTTTTTCTCGTGCTGTTGACTCGTGGTTATTATATCTTTTTTTTACCAGAAAAAAAATTAATAGAAACTAAAAAGTGGTAGAGCTGCACATTGTTAGTGACGATTCCAACCAGAAACAATTTGAGTTGTAGAAAATGTTTCCTATTAGAAAGAAAGCTGTACACAACTATATACAGCTGTCACAAAAAACATCTCAAGCGGTGGCTTCTGCATTTATAATCCGACTTGATTCAATCAAAGATCAAATGACATTATTGGAAAAATACTACAAACAGGACCTAACTACGTTTTTTTTTTTAATATTTTTTTCTCAACTATGAAAAATGAGTCAACTTCTGTATTTCAAAAACAACATAAATTTTTTAAAATTCATTCTCATAGAAGATTTTTTTCTAACTCCAACAATGCCTAACAAATTCACTTTAGTGCGAGATTTATTAGAAAAAAAATCCTTAACTAAATTATAAATTTCTCAAGGATGCCATGAAAAACGGTCAGAATTCAAATGGCGATAAATGTCATTTAACCGTCAGTGTCATTTTCTCTCGTATTTTTGATCGTTTTTTATGGCACGCTTGAGAGTTTTTTAATTGCTTTGAAAATCCATTTCAGTTTTGCCTAACACTGAATTTTTTTTCTAACAAATCTTGCACCAAAGCCAACTTGTTAGGCATCATTAGATTCAAGGAAAAAACTTTTACTAGAATAAATTTTAAAAATTTGCATTGCTATTGACATTAAAGTAATGTAGAAAAAAATGCAGTTAGGGCCTGATTGTAGTATTTTTGCAATCAAGTAATTTGATTTTTAATTGATTCAAATCAGTAATAAATAAACNNGATTGAAAAACGGAAACAAAAATAATATTATCTTTTTTAATAAAGCTTTCATCAATGTTTAATTATTGAAAAAACAGTTGAAAATCATTATGAAAAATAAGTAAATATTTTCGTTGATAGAACCTCATGTTCTATTAATTAATCACTGTTACCAACAAAGCAGAATTTAATCTTGGAATTAAAAAATTAGAGTTAAGTATTTTAATACTAAAGTATATTATAATACTATAACTTATTTTTTCTTTTCCAGATTTAAAGAAAAACAGAGACATTATAGAATCAGGTATTTATCGATTTATAAAAAACTGAATATTATTTTATAATTTAATATAGCTATTTTATTAGTCGTTAATCTTTAAGCTTTAACTATATTAAAACATATCAATAAATATTATTAATTTTAAAAATTGCATCCAAGACTATTCGTGTATTTTCTCACTACTTGTTAGAGTTTTCCAATATTTAAAAAAAAATTATTTATTATATATTATTAATTAATACATATTGAACGAGATGTCACATTATTCAAGAGGTAATGACAGAGTCTTTTTAAAATTTTGATGTATATATCTTTTTAGGGAATAATTCAATCGGTTATAACAACTCTGTTTGAAATTCCTATTTGAAAGTTTTTTCCAAAAATGCAACCACTCTTAACTACCGAGACGGCGGCCTATATGGTCTTAAAAATCGACAATATTTTTGGAAGAGTTTTATAATGCTGAAATATGATAAAGTCATTGTAATAATGTTTTAGTCCATCTGTTACCTAAGGTAATATATACTACTTTTTTTGATATCAATAAAATTGCGTTAAATTACAAAAGAAGGAATTATTTCAGTCGATGCAATATCAAAATTTGATCGAATCATATAAATAAAAATAGAATCGTATGCATGGGTGATCCATTTTATCAGAATAAACGAAATTATTTTTCGAAAAAACAATTCGGTACTGCGTAATAGGTGAAATATTTAACAACCAAAATAAATAATCCGGTGGAAATTTCCATGCTATCAGAAACCGAAGACTGACCCCGAAGCACCGCTAAAAACGTAATGGTTTCGCTAAAGCCCGTTATGTAACGATTTCAGGAATGCATCGAAAATCCCTAGAAGCAGCAGAACACCTAAAAGAACAAGACTGCAACAGCGACCACGAAGAAACGACTTCTATGCGAACGGAAGCAAGCGACACGAGCGCCACCTCGAGCCAACAAACTCAACAACAACAGCCACCTCCCGGTCATAACAACGTTAATGTTTCCGGCGGCGATAAAGATCAACATGTGAATTTAACAACGACGCAGCCACCCTATCCAGAAGACCCAGAAGCGTTCAGGAACAACTCCATAGCCTGTCTCAGGGCTAAAGCTCAGGAGCATAGCGCCAAATTGCTCAATCATAATCTTATGATGCAGGTGAGGTCTAGTGATGCCAACGCCAATAACTTACATCACCAGGATGTGGTCAATGCAGAGACTAATCCGAGTATATTTTGACAAAGGAACGAAGACGGTCAGTTGAGAGACTAGGTGATATGGTTGGGGGGAGTTTAAAGGCTTCGTAGGCAAGCTTCGAACAACCAATTTTTTACGAACGGTTTCAAAAAACAATTTTTAAATTAAAACTTACTTAAGTATCAGAGGTTGTGAATAATAAAACTGGCAGATTATGAAGTCCTTGCGAAATCTATGAAGTGATCTTACGAACAAAATGATAAATACAGGAGAAGCATTTTATTTATTTATTTTTTTCAAAGTACGAAAATTATAACAACGAAATTTTTCTTGTCTGATTTAGGCTATAAGTCTTTTTACATTTCAACTTTCAGCAAGCAACCAACTAGTCGAACTACTCTGTATAAAATTCTTGAAGTTTAAAACTTAGACAAACAAGTGCAGTGCGTTTTTAAAATAAATATTTATGATTTATTATTATGTTATATTACAGTTCTTTTAACATAAAATATGTAGCAAGGTTATAAAAAAAATTACGAATAATGAGATCCCGTAATTATTGAATTTATATATAATTTGCTGTATAATGAGAACAGAAAATATGTATCCTCCATACCATTGACTGATTCTTTTTATAATTATATTTCAAATTTGATATTTTAAAGTGTAAGTTATATTAGTAAAAAGTCAATTTTTTTAAACTTTTAAAGTTTCTTTTGTGATATTTGGTTTTTTCTTTGTTGCTTTGGATACATTTTGAATATTAATAGTGACAACAGTATGTTGTTATTGAAGTTTTAAATAGTGTTTACAAAGAAATCCCAAAAAGAATTCTGCAATTTTTATTACAAAATTTGAAAACGTCTACAGCAAAATTTGTTATTCTCGTGGAAGTTAAGTTCATTTAACTTTTAACCTTTAGCTAAAAAGCACTATCAATCTATCAGTCTAGCAGCAGAATATGAAATTTTACATTTACATTTACACTAGAGAGACAATCGAGAATTATTATAGACGTTTACCGCTGATTGATATCCTCACCCCACAACACTCTAACTTTAAAATCTGTTATGATAATATACTCTATGTAGCACATTGAAATGAAAAGCCTTAAAAATCATCCAATAATAAGAAAAAAATAACTTATTTTTCTGTTATTTAAACGACAGGCTAAAAAGTTTGAAAAAAAAACGAAATCGGTAAACCGTTTTGTATTTGTTTAAATAGTTTTATCTGCTTATGGTACGTGATGCAGACCAACTATTAAAGCGGTTCTGGTTTTAAGAAGGACAATAAAGAAATTTTATGAAAAATGTGACTGTCATAACTGGGACAAGAACAAAAGAATCTCTGTCGTTGGGATTTTTTTTTTCAAATTCGAGATTCGATTACAACTATCATGTTCTCAAATGAAAATGGCAAGTTCGCTCATCGCACTTCACGTTCACGATGTCTTAAATTACCCACAAAATCTAGTTACGAACATTTTACGCCGTAACTTAAAACAGAGCAATCAATTTCATTTTTTACCTTTACTTAAAATCTTTCATTTCATTACAAGGGATGCACTGCTATTTACGATTTTTAGTGGAGTAATTTTTAGAAAGAGTGTTTTGTCTAAAAAACACAAATTCACTAATTAAAATTTTAACGGTTGATTTATTTACAAAGTAGTGAGCAATTTTTTACATTTACCACTTGCCATTTGGCCCTCATAAAGAAACTTTTTATTGTATTTTATCTTCGAAAAATTGTTTTCACACAAACGCTGGTGTGAAAGCAATTCAGATTATACTCACCTAGATTTTAAAAATTAGTTAATTTCATCCACACAAATGAAAACAAGAAAATAAGAAAATATAAAACTTTGTTTAACATGATTAAGAATTATTATGAATAACAGTCAATATCATTATTCGCAGTGCAAATATTATGTGTAATATAATTAAATAGAACATTACACTGACTGACGCAAGGATGTGTATTATATAATGATTATAATTTATAAATTTCGAAAGAGTAGTATGCGTAAATTATTAAATACGTAGAATTATAATTTGCGTAAACCCTTGTTATATTATTTTTTACACTTTGCTTGTTTCATTTTTCAATTTTTTTTTTTGCTTTTCATGTTGATTACATACTGCCTGTAACATCTCTGAAAGAGCAACTAGAGTAATAATTAGCTATCTTCTTACCATTTTTTCAATAGATTTAATATTTTTTTCAACTATCAGAAAGGGCACAATTTATCTTAAATATAAGATCTATTTTACGTTCTGATTTTAATCGTTATTTATTTATATTTTTGGAAAGGAAACTAAAAAAAGTGTGATAAAATTTATGGTGTGTATTCTCGTGTTAAAAATTATATTTTTACAACATTTTTAGAGTTACTGAGTACCAAGTACTTTACAAAATGCAATAGAACAACTTTATTTATTGTTTGATTGGTTTGTGTAAAAAATGTTTTAAATATGAGTTTTCAGTAGGAAATGGAATTTTATTAGGTATTAATTTTTTTTAGTTAATATAACACAATATATAGAATGTCTTTTTTAGTATTGTAGTGGTTTTTCTTTTTATTTTAAATGAAAATGCAATAATCATATAAAGTACTACTCACATTTTAGCTTCTTTCTTAAATAAAATATCTGGATTAACAAATATGGATATGATAAATTTACATCTTCCATTGTTATAAATGAGGAAAAAGGAAATAATAATATTGGTAAAAGGACAACGGAATGTATATCAAATAATATTGTATAAGCTTTTTTCAAGGGAAGTTTGTCAAAATTTGATGAAATTCAAGTGATTCCTGTTTCAAAATTTCTTTGCATATTTAATAATTTAGATATTCTACTATAAAGTCCAAAAAGTGTTTCTAAAGTATTGAAAGAATAAATAATGTCAAATATTTTTAACAAAACAAGAAAAAATCAATTTCTGCGAACATTTACGATTGCATATTAAATTTATTTAGTTCAATTCAAGTCATGCAGACTTCACTATGCAATGTTATGAGATTGCAATCCATTGTACTTAATAAACATCCTTCAAACACCAATATTGACTGCATTTATAATAGGGAAATCTTGAAAATACCACCACGTTTAGATGGACGCACATTAATAATTATAATAATTATTTTATAAGATACATAAGCGACCTGACATACACTGTAATATGAAGTAACAAAGCTCAATTTGCAAAATAATTTGCTTTCTCTTTGCTCTCTCTATATATCGATAAAGTATAACGTGGGAGACACAAAATTGCTTTAAATCTTAATAACTTAAGAGCTTTCGAGCTTTTAGCTTTAAAATACTTACCTAATAACTGCTTTTTAATATTAACATTATAAAGACTAATTTCTCATTACAATAAACTTTTAACATTTAAAATTTATGATTAGTTGTTAAATTTATAGTGGCAACCTTACTGATGACTCACAGCACGTCCTCTATACGGTGATTCAGTCATGGTTTCTTATTTGGCGACAATTCGAACAGGATATGTAGATATAGATACAATATACAGATTATTGTAATATCTATTGTTTAAAAATAAGTTTTAAAACTGTTGAAACTGTAATAAAATAAATTGTATATGAACTCAAAAATTCAATTTGTGTTTCGTAACGAGAATAACTTGTCGCACTACTTGTATTACTGCCAAAAATATGATCACATAATTAAAGTTAGTATCATAATTTAAAAGCAACTAGACATGGTTGATGATAAGTCACAATGTTATTCATAGCACTTCTTGTTAAATAATTCAGCTGTGTTAACCCTTAATTATTTAACAACAAAAGTATGTTTAATTATTATTTTGTTTTAAGTTAGAGAAATAAAAAAAATAACTTAAAGCCTTAAAATTATTTAAATTTTAATAAACACATTTATTTGCGTTCATGGAAATTCCCGAAATTTAAACAAAACTCACGGCCCAAAAACTTGTTTATTTCATAATTTTCAATTATATGACTTATTTGCACTCAAAATTAGAGAATTGTGCATACATATGTAGAAAAATAAAATGCTTCTCCATAAAGTCTTGTGTTAATGTTTTCTTAAAAACCTTGCAGCAAATGTTGAATTTTTAGTTAAACATTACTGAACTGCATTCAAACATACAATTATTCCATCTTAACGGCTTTTAAAGACCATAACATTATCACTATAATTATTTTAGAAAGTGACTGTGATTATTATAGCTCAAGCAGCATTTTTATTTATTTTATTTTATTTTCCAAGAAATATTAAGAGTTACACTTATTAATAGGCTAACCATTTAATCATTTAATAATATATATTATATCATCATCAAATCAAAAATTTTTGTAGCAATCGAGGCTGCACAACCTTAAATATGTCTCATATGTTATATTTATTATAGGAAAGGTGCAGCAGAAACCCCTTCAGGTAGAGAAAGGTCTAAAAATAGGGTACATATTACCATTTCCAGGTTCCTCGTTTTAAAGTAGACATCTGCAAGAAAATATATAGAGACTAACAGGCGCTGACGTCACATTTCGTCCAAGATAATTCCCATTATCTGCATTCTATTATCTTATCAACACGGTTTTATGTACATCACCAACAATAAACGATATTAAAGTTGGTTCATAAACGATTCAACAATTTTACCACAAAAATTGGTTTATATTATTAAAAAGCGAATTACGTAATTAATTGGAATGAATAATTCAGTGGGAAAAGTCTTACATCTAATTTTATCCCGTCAGTTACATAATGTTAAAGTAAAAATAAATAAACTGAAGGAAATACTCACCTGTTACTACGTAGCACAAAGAATTATTATTATTTTTAAATGAACTGAAAGCAGAGCGATTATTAATTTGACCTGAATAACCAATAAATGTGAAGCAGCATCATAGAGCTTCGTATTTTTATCGTGGAGAGGCATTTACTAATCAAAATTTACATAATTAAATTAAATTACAACAAAACAAAAGTCTTGGAAGATATACAATAATTTGTTTTCAAGGCGTAAAAATAGAAAACGGGCCATTAACAGGTGTCTAGTAATGCAACAAATTTAAAAGTAGTTTATTAAGTAACTGTTCTAAAATTTTCAAAACCCTTAAACTTTTAAGTAGCTAAAATTAGCGTCAACGATATAATGATGATGTGTTTTTATTATTATTTTACGAGAATATTTGCTGTAAGGTAATATAGTTACACCCACTATAATAAATGAGTGGAACACTTTTGAAAACTGTGAGAAAACGTATGGAAGCGTTAATTGAGATATTATTAACGAGTATGTCCAGCCTTGAATACTAACGAAAACAAATTTCTGATGTGGTTATTCAAATTAAACCTAGCAACGACGTTATGGTTCTAAAATTATTAATATTTTTTCTAATAGAACGATGTACAAATTTGTAAAAGCATCGAAATAATCTCAGTCAGTTAATGATATTCCCAGCTAAACGAAGTCGACTCATTGTACATAAATTTGTAATATTTCATGATTTTTTTCGTAGTGCAATATTTACAGAGATGTAATGCGATGATGGTAGAAACAAATTGTGATGAATGAGTTATTCAGCTGAAAAATTAACGATAAACAAATTGTTTCTACTCAAACCGTCTGTTTGTACATAATTAGATTTTAGAAAATTTCAAATTGAGTTTGTATATCATTTTTCTTTTGTATAATCTGTACATTGCGAAAAACTATGCCAAATGGAAATAGTTTTCTATAAATAATATGTGGTTATATAATTAATAGTGTACATGGTGAACAAATCTAATTACGGACAAGGATGATGGTCATTGTTCCAAATTTTTTAATGTATTTAATTATATTACCGAATTTAACGTACTTATTGTATTGAAAAAAGTGCAAAGTGTTACATACATTTAACATTAGGTCATTAGAAATGATGTAGATAAAATACCTACTATGTATAGCAAAATGCAATGTTTTTAAATATTGTAAGTAAAATTATGTGTAATGCAAAAATATATAAACCTAATAAAAAACTTAAATGAATTTAATGGCTTTTTTATTGCTTGATATGCAGATTCGTTTAAACTGACATAACTTCACTTTTATTCGAAAATAACATCAGTTTATTAAAGATATAAATTAACGGAAAAAGAAATTTTATAATCCTTTGAAGAACGTGGCTTTGGCACGAGATGGCAATATCTCATATTAGGCCTTAAAACATAATAAACTTAACAGCATTTTAAAGATTTCTTTTAGAAATTCGTTTTCATGACTTATTGATTTGTTAGTTACTTTTGCTATAATACTTCATTATCTTGGTCATAAAGATTTATTTATGGAAATCCTAACTCGACAAACTTGATTAAAGTTCATTATGACCACATTTCTACGTTAATTTTAAATTTAGTGTTTTTAAGAAGCTCTAGCTCTCGCAAAAACTTACTTTACGAAATTTGTGAAAAAACCAGGTTAGTAGAAACAAATTTCAAACTGATGTAAATGTACGAAATTTGATCAACAATATGGAGACGGAAATGTAAATTAAACGTTGCTTAATTTTGTCTTGAACGAAATTTTTAAAACCAATCCACTCCTGTATTCATAGATTATATATCTCTTTTTCCCGTCTCGATTTTTCTTTTATTTAGCTTACGTCATGAAATTTTTGTGTAATTTTTTAGCGTCACTTACAGATAACTCAACTGGACAGGAAGGTTGAAAGATTGCATTTTTTGTTAAAAATAAGCAAAATTGTACGGCATTTTCTTGTATTTTATATAATTCTGTTGTAATTTTTTCGAAGAAATAAGAAAATTTTATTTATTTATTCCAGTCAATTTTCATATTTGATAAAATTTAACGAACTTTGCAATGCACTATTACTATTTCCAACATAAAAAAAGTATTTACTCGATTTGAAATCATATGAATTCATGCATATTTTAAAATTATTATCCTTTTCGTCTTTTTTTTTTTAATAAAATATCTATGAAATATACGTGAAGGAAAAGTTCTTTAACATATACTAACCTCTACTTCAAAAAAAAAAACAAATAAATTTAAGTAAAATTATTTAAAAACAAAATTTTTAAATTCCTAAACAAAAAAAACTAATAATAACTCGTGACAATAATTACTATTTAGATTTTTTTTTTACGAAAGACCTATTGCATATCTCAATTGAAATGTGGAATAATACAATGCAAAAAACATTTATAAAACTCATGAATCAAATTGAGAATATAAATTAATTTGTCTCCCGGCATTGCAAAGAATTCTTGTACAGAAAATCATGAACAGTGACATTTCCAGGAACTTATAATGCTTACGTCTTTTACGTATCATGCGTAAAGGTAGATATTAAAATATTTTTGTTAATTATTTGTACCGTACAGAACTAAAATTTTCATTTTTTCTTTCAAAAATATATTAAAAATAGCTCACAAATCACATCACAAGCCATATAATTATATCAAATGAAAGTATAACAAGAGTACCTACTAATTAGGATCACTACATTTTATCAAATTCTGTAAAAAATAGGTTCAATGCCTCAAGTTTTGTTGCGTGAACAAACTTTTTCGAAAAAAAGATTTGAACAACATAATTTTTCCAGAGTTTTTTGATGTATATGTAAATGAGTCGTTACAGTATTTCTTACACCTTATATTTCAAACAGCTCTGTGTGAAATTACCCATAGTCACGCAGATTATGATTAACACCGAGTACGCATTCTCAGTCTTATTTCTTATCAGTATGCAGCAATCTTCATTTGTTACTGTCGATAGGTCGATAAGTCGATAAGTCCGCAGAAACACTTACTATGCCAAAAATGTATAAATGTAATCCCTGAAGCAAATACAACTCCTTCCTGGAAAATTTACAGTAGGTATAATAATAATAGTAAGACATACAGTACACAAGGATTATTATGTTGCTTAATGGTAGTGCAGATAATCAAACTGAAAGGAAAAAGCAAACTGAAACTTTACTCATTTTTCCAGTTAATACTTCTCATTTTTACGAGACAGTTTCACAAAGAAGTTTTGATGAATTTTGATATCTACATTTTTATAATAAATACTATAAAAGGAAATACTTCTTAGTACTGAAAATTAAAAATAAGTAAGTTATTTATTAAGTTAAAAAAAGTTTGGGGTAATATTAAATTTCCAAAGATTACTTGGGTTTTATAAGAGTTTAGACCCACTATCTACCTGATAATCGTAAATAAACTTTACAAGTTTAAATCACGACCGTTCCGAATTTGTTGATTGTTTTTGCCACTTAACTCTTTAAATTATTATATGCATATAAATTAACCCTAAGTATTTTCTAATGAATACTGACCTGATGTTTGTTTTGAGTGATAGCTGGTGGTCGGTACCTCGGATACCTAATGGTAATAAAACTTAATGAACCCGTTAAAAGTTAATGTCATCAGCTAAGTCCTTTTAGTATAACATTCTGAGGGCCAGTATACAAATATCTTCCTAAGTTACCTCCAGAAGTGACGTTTTGATGTAAAAGTTCCTTTTACTTAGATTATATATATATGTTTAATATAGTTCAGTAATCGACCGAGTGTTTTAAAAAACAGGTGAGAAATAGTTTAAGATTTGGAATTTATTCAGATTGTTGTTTTTTTTCCTTTAAGTTATGCTTAAACATGTTTGTGCATATTCGTAGACTTTTAGAACTTCAATTTTCTTGCCTATCCTCATAATATGACAACAAAGAAATGTTTCAGCAATTATTGTGATTTAAAAAATTTCAATGGAACTCCATTGCTCCTTGCTCAATATTTTACAGCAAAAAAAAAATATGCTTCAGATTTTCAAAGTTCTGACCGCACTTTTAAATAGAAGACGTGTATTTATTAATTTTTTTACATGTTAGAGTGAAAAGAACACATTTTTAAAATATTAACATTACATATATGAATCTGAATTTTGTTGTTTGCTACCACATAGTGAATGACATATCCTATTAGAAAGTTTTCTACAAATTCCCTTTCTGAAAATAAATACGTAGCAATCCCAATCATGAAATTATTCTGTAATCCTTAAAACTATAACAAAAATAAGACTGTAATTCGTTTTACTTGCAAATATTTAGGATATCCTACCAACCTGTGGCAAAGGCTATTGTCACGATGATAATATGACAAACTGCTTTCATGCCATCAAAGGACTCTCAAGGCTACCTCAAAAAATAAAATCGTATCTAAGTTAGTTTAACTTCATTTCCGTATCAGTGGCAATAAATATTTGAGGCTTTAACAGTTTTTCCAGAATAAATAATTTCATTTACAATTTTCGCAAAGATAATAATCAAAAAATAATTAAGAACTTTTAAAGTAAAAAGTGTGAGACCTTTTTTAATAAATCGTAATTGTTACTGTTCCGCAAATATTTAGCATTTTTTAAACTTAGTTTTAAAACATAGAAATGAGTTCATATTACACGTCTATTCATAAAAAGGCATGTAATTTTAATTCAGTAATGTGGCAGCATCTAAGTTAAAGTGATTCATACAACCAAGTGCAACTAAGTTCAGGTACGAAGTAACGGACGTGAAATCACTGAAGTGAAAGGACTGTTGTTCACAAACACCTGGGAACTAACAGAACTCAAAAATAATTGTATACAGAAGTCACTGAGTTGTAATTGCAGGCTCTTATTTATAGTAAAGTTTAACTAGAATCTAAATTAGGCAGTGCCACAAAATTTTAATAACAATACCAAAGAAAACTTGCATCATGCTTTAATTAATTTCATTATCATAATAATATGCACGCGNNGATATGATGATAAAGGAAAGTAATTTTACACAGAAACATTAAAATCAAGTTTAGTTTCTATGAAAATTCTTCATAAAGTTAAAAACCAGGCACAAAATTAACAAAGAGTAAAATTAAATTACGTTATTTATTGAGTTCTTTCATAAGATCCTTATGTTAAAACATTAAAAAAATCTTTTAATTATAACAACAGAAACTATACTATATACTGCAAAAATATTACATATGTTATAAATAATAATAATTTTTGCAGGACAATACTTTCGCAAAATGATTTACCTTGTTTACATCATGTCATTTCAGTTTATTGCTATTGTTATGAATAATGCATATTTCTTATATTTTCTTATACGTGTTGATTTACATATAATTAATGTATCAGTGTAATTGCTTTAAAACTGATTATTCAACCTTATCAATAATTTAATATTTAAAGGTACAATTATTATAAACAACTTACTACAGTCTTATTATTAACGAAACAAAATAACAATTTTTAACTTATTAAAACAGAACAGTTCTCATAATGGATTGAGATTAAAATAAAGCAAAAAAACAAATTACTGTAAAATATAATTTGTTGCAGCCATAAGAATGTAAATATGACAACAAAACAATATAAATATTCTTGAAACCTGTAGATATGTAGATCGTGTTAGAAATAGTCTTCGGTGGATAGTTAAAAATAAAACACTTAGACTGAACTTGATTCTAATAAATATTGGTAAAATAATTTTAATTAACTAGAATCTTATCGTTAGAACTAGGCACAAAGCTTTTACTTATTCTGGTTACTTTCTAGATGATTCAGAGTTTATCCTTTCGATTTTTTTATCAGAATTTACTAATAATTTGCACTGGATAATTTTATGTTAGTGATTTCGACAGTATCTACTTCTTATAACAGACGAAAGAATGATAAGTAATATGACATGGCTAAATGTTATTACTTAAGCATTTTACATGTCTAATAATAACAATAAACGAAGTGAGGATAAATGTGTGATCATAATATGTACACATGTAGATATATCAAAAATAAAGACAAGTCGTTCCAGGTAGTTAATTAAATGGCCGCCCTATCTGCGGTGTATTGTGCAAACATTGCTCTTCTGTCAATAATTCCAAAGCCGCTAATCAAATCCTTCTACTTTAGAATAGTTGTATAAATCAATTATATTTCCCATCATCGAGTTTAAATGTCAATTTTTACATATTCTTCATCATAATTTCGTTTTAAACAGCTTTTATGTCCTAAACTTGTATCGATTTTTCGTTTTGGTTTACGTACGTTAAAAGATTTAAAAACCGGTTTTTAGGGGTTAAAAAAATTTTTTTTGGTGTATTACAATCAACAAAAATGAGAGGACAGGCCTGGAAAAGTAACATTTAGAGAAGTTACCTCGATCTAATATATTATGCAATATTTCACTTAATGTTGGTACAATACCACCTCTTTGATACTTTGAAAATTAGCATTTTACATATGTATTTAAATTTTATCCCATGTAAGAAGAATTCTGCTACAATCAATAAAAGGCTGTATTCATAATTCATATCTCATAAAACGTTCATGTTTATGATTTTGGGGTTTGCTTTTTCATTTTCGACATTTTAAAAAAAAATTATATGACAATTATTTTAATTCACTTTATCTACGAATCATTTTATTTAATTTTCACTATGTTATGTTTGAGTATTTGTTGTCCATAACTTAAAGAGTTAATTGAGAATGACAATTTTTTTTTAGATTAATAAGTTTACAGAAAACTAAATGTCAATAAAAATAACAATTTCAAAACGGAAAACAAAGACTGTGCTAATTATAAAGAAAATTGACTCTTTTGTTTATCAAAAACTATATAGTTTTCACATTTGGACGTTTAACTAGGCGAATGTAACGCTTCATATTACTTTAAGAAATCGAACATTTGGGACAAAGCATTTCAGTCGTACGACATAATGTAATAAAATATTAATAATAATATTTCATCTACAAATACATATTACTTCAGAAATTAAATAAAACTTGTTCGACAGATATACTTCGCTACACGTACGTAACCAACAATGTACAACAAGCTATAATAGAATCGTAAAATTCTAACTTATCATCAACTAATAAAATTGACAGTAGTAATAAACAAAAATGAAAAGTCCTGTCACATTCTATAACAATGTGCCAAAAACACACCTAAATTTCGAAATATTTAGACCCTACAAAACGCATAAATGCCGATAATATTAATCTCATTTCAATATTGACAGTAATTATTTTTCTACTGGTTTAATTCCTAAAACACTAATCACTACCTAAAGAAACTGAACTTCACGGAAAACTATTTTATTCATATGCAGACGCTGGTATTGTTATGTACTTGTCATATAGTTTGAAAAAGGTTAAATTTCGAATCGAAGGTTGGACGCTAATTTGTTCGGAACCTTGCTTAGTTTCATCACTTGGTATTAAAACCCACAACAATAAAACCTTTATCATGGTTGTCGAACTGCTGGCTGTATAAAAAACCGCTCTCTGCAATATTTTGTAATAATAGCATACATTTTTTATGGTATATTTTACAGATCAAAACAAAGGGTGAAG
>QDEB01124227.1:0-13887 GCA_004193795.1 Asbolus verrucosus | reverse complement strand
GATGACGGCATCTGTCAAGTCACTTTTTAAATTTTGAAAGCTAATAACTTAGGTACTAAATAACCGATTTTGATTTTTTGTCTTTATTATGCTTCCATTCGATGTTTGTGACAAACTGACAAAATTTCATCATGTTATCTTAATTAATAATCAAGAGGGGCTGTGCGCCCGCCACAACCCTTGGAGCCATATTGCCCATTAACGAAGTTAGATCTACGAATCTGACAATGAATCCGCACACAAAATTTAAACTCGATAGGTTAAAGCGTTCTTAAGTTATCGACGTGACGTCGCCGTCCTGAAGGGGAAGCGAGCGAGCGAGCGATATGGACAAGATCAATAGCGCTCCTCGCTAATGCTCGTGCGCTGAAACTAACAAATTTAACAGGTCATTGGCCAATGGTCTCAACGTATTTCTGATTAAGATCAATACATTATTACCTAGTTTTAATAAAGAAGATTTTTTTGTCGTAACAATATTTCTTTTCCCCTTTTCCAAAAAATGTCTTAAACAACATAGGGGTGACTGGGCGTGAAATGGTGAAAGTGAACAAGTTTATTGTGTTCTCTGCTCTTCAAAAATATAAATTTTCATGAAATTATCTTTAAAATTTTGTATGTTCGTTATTTATCTGAATTAATACTAGAATAAAAAGGTTTTAAAAAATGTCGACCAATTTATCCTTGATATACACTAAGGACCACGTAATAATCAGTTAGTTAGTGCACTAAAAATTTTATTTTAAAGTGAAAAAGCCTCTTGCACATTACTACGCTTTTATTTTTTTAAAATGTATTGTGAAACATCTTTAAATAACCTACCAAGATTTGGAGAAAATTTTCGAAATCCTTTTGAAACGAAACGTACAATTGTGATTGCTACTGTTGTAAATAGAAGTAGTTAGTTACATACTTAATTACAATAATTGATCGACAACATATTAAGTGTTTGGCGTGTGTGCTTCTCACTGTGTGGTCCGTGTATCGATTTAAACAGTAGTAATCTTGTCAAATTATGTGGTTTCTTTTTAAACGAGGCAATTGGACTTCCTCTAGATTTCTACTATGCCTGACTAGGCAGCAAGATTGATTTAAAACTCAACTTGCTCAAATAATAGGGAAGCCAAATTGGTAAAGTTGCTCGATAATTTGTTCCATTTTGTCAACATTCTTAGCAGAATGGACGATATTATAGGGGATAATTTGGTGTTATTATCTATGCCACCCAGTAGCGCACGATATTTCCAATAGAAGTTGATGGAATGTGATTCTTCATGACTAATAGAAATTCAGCAGTTTATATTTTTTATTTTAATTACACGAGGATATTGTTCATCTCACAGGCTCGGCTCATTTCTTCATCATATTGTAAATTTCGTTTTACATGGTTACCGGGTCAATATAATATGATGGAATACTGGATTGCAATGATTTATTAGTTTAAGGTTTTGCACTCTGCAACTAATCGGCTCGACGAGAATCTAATTTAAATTTATACACGAAAACAAATAAATCATGTTGCAAGTAAGCTAATTATGGAATTACGTGAATCGACTGAAAAAGTCACTACATGGGGGTGGTCTTCTTAGGCATTGTGGTTCAGACCGCCAACGATTGCGGTTTAAGTCCGGTAGGTAAAGCAAATCGAATAACTATTACACAATTTTTACTTTAGTTAATTGCTTGCAAATATAACGACCACTAGTAATTTGTTAGTAAAGACGTATAAAACGTGGTTATTACTCCAGAATTTACGTATCATATGATATTGCTTAAAGTCACGCTTATTGTATTTTGTTTTAATGCATACGAAGGAAGCATGTTCTATTCAAATTCGATTATCTGATTGAGTAATGGGGTCATGAGAACTATGCGGCCCTATATTTGTTCTAAATTGTAGCATACGATAGTCGAAAAATGCGAAGTCGTCTTCCTATATTCTTTTGCAATTACTATTTGTACGAATTTCAAACAAATAATTAAAAATGTGTTATGCCATTCTGCTTAATGTTATCACCTGATCAGTTTTTAAATTGCCTCACAATATGACTGAAAAATAAAACCAAAAACAACATGGAACTTAATAATTATACAACTGCTGCATGTAAAAAATTGACGAATTTTAAAAATGGGCACTATAATGTAAGACGTCTTATATGAAAATATATTTACCCAAACCCTTCTGGTTAGTTTACAATAGCTTAATAATGTATTATTTACGAATTTGGTTTGGTCCATTATGTAATTTGTTAAATTATAGATAGGTAATAGATAGACTAAATAAGCCAAAAAATGTTAACACACCAACAAAACCAACAGAAAAGGCTCTGGATGATAAGAATCTATATATTCAAAATATGTTCGGTTTGAGGTATAAATGAAAACGTAGACTTGTAACAGTGTGTCCAATAAAGACGCGATAAAAATGTATATTTTAATAACGATTCCAACAAAAAACTTTATGTTGATCAATCGGATAGTTTTCAAGATCTAGCGAGACCAAAAGACTGCATCATAGCAACGAAATTTAAAATCGTATGCATCAATAATTTCGATCTTTAATCAAGCGCATAAAAATACTTAAAAAATATTGCCTGAAATTCGGATGCGACAGATTTTTTCGTCATTTAAATACCGGTCTTGTTGGTTAAAATAACCTAACGAAAGCAACGTCTTTATGATACTTTAACTTAGCTTTGTGATTGATTTATATGGTTATCACGTAATTTTAATTTTAATTTTACATTTTAGTGTAACGTTACGGAAAAATTTTTGCTGTAGTCATATTTTATCCAAAGAGGTTTTTGATTCGGCAATGTTTTTCCTTCATTTCTAAGACAGTATCGAAGAAAAATAATACAACTCTAACGGGCATAATCGGGTTCGCAGAACTAAATCGTCGAGTTGAAACTTTAATTTTATAAACTAATTTATTTAAATAGGGAAATATATTGCATATTTACAACCAGAGAGAAACAAAACAAATTGTTTCTATGCTAAATGGTGGCATTTTTCCAACCATTAAACATAGGTAAATTTGTTTTATTACGAAATTATTAGTAAGTTATTTCAGTTTTTTCTCTTATAATTTCTGTATAGATTAACAAAACCATAAGATACCAAAGCTCCTTCACATGTATTTCAACAAGACTATTTGAAATGCTATAAATTAAAAACCAAAAATTGGATTTCAAAATTCCAAAAACAATAATTTTTTATGAAAATTTTCTTAATACTCATAACTTTATATAAAAAAAAACACACACAAATACAGACAAATAGTCGTAATCGTATATTCTTATAATAACTATTTATTACTTATAGGATTACTATATTACAATGATTATGATAACATTATAAGCAATGTAATCATATTGGTGTGTGTGATAGATTAATTTTGTAAACAATGTGTTATATTATGAGATACAAGATAAATACTGTTTTGACGTCAATGTCAGCTACAGTAGTTTCGTCTCAGGTCGACCATAAAACGTAGAACTTCCTCTCCATTAACCTCTGTGACCGTTCAGAAATCTGTATTGCAGTTTTTATAGAATATGTAGGAATTTTTACAATTTTTTAGCTATTTATGATTTACGAGACATTCCTGCACGAATATAGGTATGTAGAATATGATTTATATTGAGATACTTTTCCTTAATGACTTGATAAATAAAGACAATCGTTTTGACATACGAGAATAAGTATTTAAAATCAAATAAAATAGTCGTAAGAAACAATTATATATTTATACTGACTTCGTCTAATTTTTTTTCAATCTGTGGTTAGGTTTCAACTTTTATTTTATAAAATTATAATTTCTAACTACAGGTAATCTTAGTAACTACTTGACGGACTTAAAGGAAATTTTGTAAGAAGTCATGTAGACCCCAAGGATAAACCAGTTTTTATAGTCACTGAAATATTCGTTGGTGGCACAATTTCTTTGATACGTTATAATAGTTATTATTTATTGGGAAACGATATTTTAGCGCTCGATCTCTCATCAGCTCGTTCAGAGTACTCCATTGATAACTTAACTTAACTTGTCGGGTTCAAATTTTCTGTAAGGGATTCTTTGTCAAAATCTACAGTTTATGTTCCGTAAGGGGCATTGTAGGTACCTCCAAGAGTGGTTATGGATGTACACTCTCACTTCGTTATTAATGAAGATAATACAACCAAATTTTGGGGGTTTATCAAAAACATCAAATACAAGCAAACAGAAAAAGAAAAATTCAAATCCATTGTTTCGCCTGTAGAATTATTAACATTCAAAATTCTAGAGAAAAATCGAATTTTCTCGTAAATGTTTTAAGATATCGAAATATGGCTTCCGAATATGCATTCTTTATACAATTCCAAGGTAAAATGAGATGGACACTGCCCTCTAGGTGATACAACCCCGTTCCCTAAATATAACATAGTTTAAGATAACACCGTCAAATTTTATCATTTTATAATACAAATATGAAAAATGTTATATACAAAACAAAATGAAAAATGTTTATAGTTACGTCGTATCTCACAATGTACAAAGGATGCATTTATAAATATGCATGTTTTACTGTGTTTATTTGGGACCGTTCAAGTGCTTGAAGTTTTTTGAATTACGGTCGGTTATTTGGTTCGTTGTTTAAAAATGTCGACTGATGTAACGAAAGGAACAATATAATACTCATTATTTTTTTTTAACAAAATTATTTCCAAAGACTAAATTGAAATAAATTTAGTGTGCGTTTCTAATTCATAACTTTTTTCCAAATTCTATAGTGTAGTGTGCTTTATTAAACGATATGCTAGGGGAAATACCCAATACTACTATTAACAAAAATGTTCTTTTTTCACATGAAAATGTATGCAAGATAATGCGGGTACACTAATATTATATTTAGATTCTGGATCCATATTAAATAAATAGATAGGACATGAGCTAATTCCAGAAGTTTATCCATTTCAAGGATCCATAAAAATCAATGATCCATCAAGTTTAAAGATCCACACGTTCCGACTTCCAGGCTTTTATGTTTTCCTTTGAACTTTTGGGGCCGTACGTTACAAATTATGAAGTTTCTAACTGTAAGCTTCAGCGGCTCTCCTTGGAAGTGTATTAAATTCTAAAGAATTTAATGCACTTATAGAATTGCAATACAAGTGAACTTGTACCGCAATATCTTAAAAGCTCCTTATTCAATTATACTGAAATTTTGTTCACATTATGAAATTATTAGTGCAAAATTTCATTGAAATATTCTTTGAAATTGGTTTAACAGGTATGACGCCTATCAAAACACTAAATCAAATAAACCATGCCTCCACACTCTCATTAGAGATCCTGTAAGCAACCAATAAAATTTGTTTATGTACAATTTTCTACTTCCTTCTTTTGCTCTATCGGTTTGTTAATATGTTAATAATTGTTTGGAAACAATTCATCAAGATAACAAAATTTTGAATACGTCTTAATATGTTAACACGAACAACATGAAAAGAATATATCTTTATTTTTACCAAAATACTCTCTAAACGGTAAAGAAAATGTTTCATTATTAAATTGCTGGGATTCGAAGAGACAATAGGGTACGTTATTAATGTTGTATGTGATAAAGTCCTTTTACTTAGTAACGGCGCAAATTTGTATTGAATTTTAAGAATTTTTACGTTACAAGACTTGTAGCCTCCTTTAAATGCTGCTTTTCTTTAATTTTCAAAGGAGTACGTATCTATTGAATGTAAATAGAACATGGCTCAATACATTTATCAAAGCATCTTTTGATGTAAACGATTAATTTTTTGCACTTTTACTTTTGCCGAGAATGACTACAACTTTCTTATTTTTAATGGGACACGCTATATGTTTTTATATTTTTGTATAATACATAAAATTCTGAACGTAGTAGTACCCTTATCCTTTGTACTACTCCTTGCCACATTTTTTTATATTTATAATTTATAATTCAATTAAAAAAAAAACTTTAAAACAGTAGAACACTTATTTGAAATTAACTAGATTTTTTTCAAATAGAACCATAGTGATTCACACACATTTTTTGAAAAATCATTTATAAGGGAGTACATTGATATATAGCACGGCATTTGATATAAAATTAAAATCTATAAAATTTAATTTTATTAACTATTAAACCAATCTACAAATTTCAAAAATCGTAAAGGGGTATGTAAATTTAAGTTTAAACGAAATTCCACGTTATGTGTACCATAGAATGCAGTACTAATTTAATCATTCATTACTTTTGAAATAATACAGTTCATTATTAACATAACAACAGTTGAAACAATGAAATGTCAATTATTTCTCATATCAAAAGATGGACCATAAAATTGGATTTTAACAAATAATACTTAAAATGACACAATCGTAATTTTTTTGGTGTTATATCTAATAACTAAATATCACATGGCATTTAAATCTTTGATTTTAACAGGGAATTCACAATATTTCACATATGCCTTCGTGAGATTAAATGCGGAAAATAATTTATTTCAAGAGTTATAAAGTTAGACAATAATTTCATCGAGTTATCGGAGTGGTACGATAAAAGAATGTCTAATCTAAAACATATCATATAGGACATTTACGACCCACTTTGATCGTTATATTTTACGACGATAGCGTTGAATTCTGCTGAATGTTTGCATGGTGAAGTCGCCTTAGGGGTTCAGCATTTCCGCGTGTTCAAAATGAACCAGTCAATATTGATCATCGTTAGTTTTCACTTGACCCAGCGAGCTCTCACCTAAGACTCTTCCATAATAAAATATCTCACCCATGGAGTTTTCAAGCACTTAATTATTTCTTCGTTGTCTTATAGGTGCTTAAAAGTGAACTTTCTCCGTTCAGAATTGACACCTGCGACAATGCGAAGTTATTGTCTAACCAATGACAATCTAAATTGATGAGATAACCACTTATGAACTTCATAACGAAATACAATAGATATGTAATATAGTAATATTCACAAATTTGGACCACTCCTAATGATAATGCTAAAATATATGTAACGACTAATTGTAATAATTGTAAAAATAGTACCACACACGTAGAAAGTTAACTAAATTAGATTCAGCGCGACTTACAAAAATATAAATTATGAATTCAATGGAGTTAAGAAATAAATGATTGAAAACTCCGTGGAAGGTACAAAGACCTATTGTGCGAAGCAGACCTCTAATTGTGTACGATATAATTTGCTTGTCATCTGTTATTTCTCATACTGTGTCAAAGAAATTCGAATTGCTTGATTTTATTACAAGTATCAAAGGGGGCTTTGTGTAAATTTGCAATATTGCTGATTTAGATAACCTATCGAAAATAAAAACTTTTTTAAACTTTCTGCAAAAACACAAAATCGTCAATCGCTCCCTAGTTTTCATTTTTGTACAACTGATGTTTTTCGAGCTTAAACTCAAAATTACACGTAAATAAGTGCTAAATTTAAAATTATTTATTTTGATTGGGTAAGTCCATTGTGAGGGTTATAAATAAAGGCAACAAAATTTATTCCCCTAAACCTACATTTTTATTTATACGATTTTGTTTTAAGCATTTTATTCAATAGCCCTCCTCGAAAAAAGGATTATTATAAATCTTTTTAACATTGTAGTTACCTGTGATTTATTATATTCTTATACATTTGCCGCCTCTCAATTTCTGGATTTGTGCTAGAATGTCAATTTGACATTTCTAGTTTTTAGGCAACCGAATAATCACATCAATTTACCTTAAATATAGTATAGGTACACCAGAATTATAGGCGGTAAATTTTTACAACACACTACGATGTTAGAAACATTTGTAAAAACTCTGTGTTATAACACTTAAATTTACTTGTGGGACATCAACATTAAAACATTTATTTCATAATTCAAAATTCCAGTTTCGACATTTGTTAGGTAATAATGTTTATTTTTTTTTTGGGGGGTTATCACTGTTATTAAAAACTCATCACGACCTTTAAGCTGGATATCCACATGTCATCAAAGATATTGCCAGTAAATGATGATATAATTTTAATCCAACATAGTTATTAAAGCTCGGATTATCCTTGCCTATACAAACTGCATATCTTTAATATTTTTCTAGAAAGTTTCTTATACAAATTATTCTACTAAATAATTCAGAATTAAATTAAGCTCATTAATTTTTTAATTATTGTATATATTTTGCATCTTTAAGTCAAAACTATATCGCTGCATATTTTATAATTTTTTAAGATATCTTGTTTGAAAATAAAATTTTAATGGTAAAACCTGTTAATGTTAAAAACTATTTAATGGTATCTGTTTTATTTCAATTTCTGTAGCCCGTAATTCATTTATAATATAACAGGACCCTCTTAATTTGTTGAATTTACTGTCTGAAACGGAAATTCTAAATCTTCAACTTTAGTACATATGTGGCGTGGTACTTGTACCGAAATCTTATTTAAGTATCCTTAAATTACCTGGAAATAATTCAGTAGGTGGGGTAGAACGTAATATAACAAGATGAAGGTCAAAAAGGAAAATTAATTTCAAAAAATTTGATGTATTGTTAAAAGATGAAGGTTTTACAATTTTGATGAAAATATCAAAATTAATTTTGATGATTTTGCTGAAGATTGCACTAGAACATTGCACTAAAAATTATCTCAACATTAAAAAATGCACCAATTACATTGGTCATTGCGGAATGAAGCTTTTCCTTTAAAGAACAAATTGTAAGTGACAAAAAACAATCTTTTTACGTTTATGAAAACATCCAGAAACATTTAAGTGTACAGTAGCCTACAATAATATATTATTTGGAACAATTTTTTTAATTTATGTTACGTATATATTAATAAGATTTAACGTAATAATGCATTTTTAATTAAAATTTTTGGTGTATTATTTTTTATTGCACAGTTTTCCATGGTGTATACGTATATAAAGGTGTCCCACCTTGAACTTCGGGATTTTAAGTAGGCTTTGTGTGTGAAATATCAAACCGAAAATTGCTATATTTGACATATGTCATTAAGAGATTAGGCAATTTCAATCATGTCTAATTTCACGACTCAGGAACATATAACAAATGTACAGATTTATTATGCAAATTCGCTTTCAGTTGTAGTAACGATTCGTAAATTAGTGGAATTTTTGGTAGTAATCATACGTCTAGTGACAACATGATTCGCAACATTATCACTAAATTTGAAGAGTCCGGTTCGATTCTGGATGTAAAGACACCAACACGTGTTCGTAATGTTCACTCACAAGAAAATATTGCTAGAGTGAGTGAACATGTTGCTGAAAATCCAAGAACCTCTATTCGTCACCAGTCAAAGCAATTGGGTATTTCCAAAATCTCGATGCAACGAATTCTAACGAAAGATTTGCACTTACACCCATAAAAAATTCAGCTCACTCAAGAACTGAAGGCTACTGACCATAGGAACCGCCGCGTGTTTGCTAACTGGATCCGGAGCGCATCCCAGATGACGATGAATTTTGCAACAAAATCATTGGCAGTGACGAAGCCCATTTTCACCTTGGTGGATATGTTAATAAGTGAGTGATTGCTGAGGCGCCATTACATCCACGCCGCGTTACTGCATGGTGCAGATTTTGGGTTGGAATAATCATTGGACCATTGGACATCAAGTGGCCGGCAAGATCGTGTGATTTAACACTTCTTGATTTCTTTCTTTGGGGCTATGTTAAAGACAAAATGTATGCTAACAACCCTCAATCACTTGATCAACTCTAAGATAACATTCAGCAAGTGATTGACGAAATTGAGCCCAAACTGTGTAAAGATGTTATTAAAAATTTTATGAAAAGAATAATTAACTGTAAGAAAAGCAGGGGGGGAGACATTTGTCAGACATAACTTCTATTATTCTACTTTAGATTAAAATAAAAATTTTGACAATTTTGCAAAAACTTACAATTTTATTTTTATTTCACATCCCTCAGTGACAGACTGTAATTATTGTCATCTAACCGCTTTATAATTATCATTTTGATGCATTTCATTGCCAATGTTCAATGTTTGATCGGTGTTAAGCAGTCTTTTGACCTATATAACATGCATAATTTACAATTGAATTTCCTTCAAACTTAAGGTAAAATTGAAATTTTTTTGAAACACTAACTTTTAATTACACGGCCATCAGGCCAGATATTCATATATCATCACGGAAATTAAAATCAAGTGATGATAATTTTAATCCAGTGTAATTACAGTGGTCTTACCGCACTATAATTATCATTTTAACGTAGTTTGGCACTAGTGTTCAACATGTAATCCATGATAAGAAATTTTCTAACTGTGACATGAGCATAATAATATCACCTTTTGAGTTTCAACAATTAAATTTTCTTTTAAATTTAATATGTTTATATTACGAATTAGAGCTTTGGTTACTGTACAGTAAAATTGATTTTTTTTCAAGATTCTATAAATTTTTAATTGCAACATATAGTTATAAATATTTATCATTTTTTGTGTTGTAGGTCTGTAAGTCGTTGTGTGAATTTGACACGACAATATCTAAGAGATATATCTATAGATTCTGTCAATCAAATACAATGATATCAGGCCTGTTGGCACAGTTCTGTCCCAATACAATTTATAGCTATCGTTTTTTATTATTGCTGTTATAAATCTTGAGCCATAATTGATACTTACATGTAAAGTGCAACCATGGGTAGAAAATTTTGAAATTGTGAAGCGATTTTCGTCGAGACATTGAAAAGATATTCTTCCAGAATGGTTTATTTCATTTTAATACATAGAAAAATGTATGTGAGTTCGTTTACATATTTCAAAAGAGAAACCTAATTGCCTTAATGTGTATAATATTAATAAAAAAGCATATATTTAAATAATGATAATTATAGCTCAAACACTCTATGTGAACTATTTATGTAAGGTTCAATAAAAAATAATTAATAGTAAATGTACGTATAAGTAATCCTCAGAGGCTCAATAATCAAATGACTGCTATTGTTTCTACGAACAGACACTTTTAGTTAGGTGAAACGTCACACACATATGGCCGGCAACAATTTAGATTATTAATATTTCACGATACATTCCTCACGGATAGAGATCCTCTATTCGAATGCTTTCCGAGAAGGCGAATGAGTGCAATTACTCGAAGGCGTATAATGTGAACTTATTGTGGAACAGCAGACGTGGATATGAATAATGCCGCGTGATCGTACCGTGTAATTAAAACAAAATACACGCATGGCGATGCACTATTGCTCTCTGCACTCTTTTTACTCGACCATTTGAATTATGGGTCGAAATCTTTATGGATCATGGTTCTTTGTTGTGGGCGGAACACACAGATTTTCTCCTCTTATTGTACAGTAATGCGCGACTATGAATGAATGTAATTAACAAACTAAAATCAATTTAGTTACTCACTTTCAGTGTACGTTTTCAAAATTCAATGCGTTGTTAGTACCGTTAAAAAATGAAAAAAAATTCTTAAAATAATAAAGCATTATAATGTCAAAAAATACACTGAACAAGCAAATTATTATAAAAATTGCTTCTAACTATTCATTTCTTTTAAAACAAAATAACAGTTTGTTATGGTTCGTGTCAGAGGTTGTGCCATTTAAAAAGTCCCAAACATGATGTGCATCTATGAAATCTGAAACTTCTTCATCGCTGATGTTTCTGTAGATTTTGCATCTGTTAACTATTAACTCAAAAAACCAAAAGATGTCCATACCGAAAAACGGTATAAACGTTTAAAAATAATTTTTATACTTGGAAATTATACGACAATATCCACTTCTAGAGAAAGACTAATTGGCTGACCACATTAATTGAGGACTAGCAAGGACTTCAACACGTATGTAAAATAAAAATGAGTAACGTAAACTTTTCCTTGATACTACAATGTATTTGAAAGTGAGCGTACTTCAAAATAGCTGTAATATGTGCAAATGATATGGTTCGAAATCTTCCTATGTAATTTTGAGTCGAAAATTTTCAATAAAGAAATATTATATAATTATAATTGAATCGTATTCAGGACCAATTTTAGTCATGACTAAATAGAATTGAGTAACTGAAACAGACGATGACCAGTATTAGGGCGGAACCTGGCTTGAGTTTGTTGATTATTTAAAACTGATACTGCCTAAACATAATATACCCAGCCGATGTTTAGATACAATATTTCAATTTACGCCCAGTTATCTAGATTAAGTGTGTGCACGATCTAAGGCAAACTGTGAAACAACAATGTTACAAGGTAAAAGTAAACTTAAAATAATATTTTGTAAATTCATCACTCACATCTATTGAAATTTATTACTGTTACTCGCTTTATTACAGTCTAAATTTAATACCGTTTATGAAAAAAGGAACCCAATCGATATTAGTACAATTTTAGTAATGGTGAATTCAAACATGGCTGCTATAAATATACAGGTTGGTCCATAAATAATGGGCAAAATTTCAACAAATGATTGTACACGTTATAATAAACAAACAATTCTTATACAATTTTCGTCATAGATGCCTTTTAGGGTACCATGAATAAGGGTTAAATGTTTGAAAATCACTGAATTAGCATAAAACGTTGAAATTGACTCTTACTTTTTCAATGCAAAAAAAAAACAGTCAACGCGGGTTTTTTGTTCTACAGCAAAAAGAGCAGGTAGGTCAGTAATTGGTCAATAAAGCGTTCCGGACGGTGCACAACGTTATTATGTGGAGTGCGTGAAATCACACCGTTCACAACAGCGGAATTAGTAGATATTTTTGTCGGTAGTTTGTGGAACAATGCGATCGAGATACAAATTTTTCAAGAAGAATTCTAGCCAGTGATGGCCATACTTACGAGAGACAGTATTATGAATTTCCGTAATACTTACGTGTGGGCAAATGCCAACCATCATTGTGTGCGACGAACGCACTTCCTGGATTCTTTCAAGAATAGCTGCCTGGGCTTATAAAACAAAGTTCGGTTTTTGTCATCCTTACAAATGCAGGGCACTTGAAAGGTGCCAAATATTACGTAACAATAACAATTTTATTTATTTATTTATTTATTTATTTTATATATTCTAATTTGTTATTATTATCAAAAAATTTGATTGCAGTTTTTATTAACGAGCGAACGTAAGAGAAATCAAATGGGAATTTCTTAAAAGAGAAAATTTGACTTTAGACCATTCGCGCAAACGTAATTGCTAATTGGTTATCGAAAATTTCGATATGTTCTCGAAAATGGTAGGAGATATCAACCAAACACGTTCTCATTTGATCTGATTTAACATCAACGAATCGAACCACCTAAATCAATCCCTAGTAACATTATTTTCCATCAAATTAAAAAGCCATATCATAAGGAAATTTTGAAAATCTGGGCTCTAAGAATCTGAAGTTTTATCTCCTTAGTCCGATTTTAATCAAAATTAGTACAGAGATTCACAATAGAAGAACCGACTTTATGCCAAAAAGGTGAGTTCAAAAATCAAGGCCAAAAGTGCCTTAGCGTTATACTTACTTACTTTTGACTCATTGGACAAATTTTGATCAAAATCGGTATATAGACTCAGAATGGAAAAGCCTAATTTTAGCGCACGAGCATTNNATCGAGTTCAAATTTTATATACCAATTCTTTGTCAAATTGTTAGATTTAAGTTCGTTAATGGGCAATATAGCTCAAAGGGTTGTGGGGAGTGCACAGTCCCTCTTCATAATTAATTAAGATATAACGATGAAATTTTGTCAGTTTGTTACAAATATCGAATGGAGGCAAACAAAGGAAAGGAAATCAAAATCGGTTACTTAGAACCTGAGTTATTAGCTTTCAAAATTTTTAAAAAGTTGCCATCCGTGAGAGATTAGCGGTATTTTTCCTATTATT